>CM021107.1:191618772-191773024 GCA_007115665.2 Sequoiadendron giganteum | reverse complement strand
AAATATCCAGGAACAAAGAAAGCATAACAATGACAACAATCACAAATTGCCTAGATCATGCTAAGATCCCCAAATCCATAATGAAATGAAATGAAACAAAGGATTTCAATTAAACAAGAACCATATCACCTAATTCCCATGCTTGCTTGACTCATCTCCATTATTCTTCTCAACTTTTCTTTGAAATTCTCAAATGCCCTCAAATTGTGAGTTTGCAATATTAGCCTATAAGTATTTTGATAGCAAAACTTCAATGGTGAGTCAAAAGGAGATGACAGATTAGTTAGGTGAGTGAACTAAGAGAGAGAGTTAGTCAGGAATGGAGAGAATTATGCATGAGATATTTACTTGAAAATGTAGGAGACGTGTGCTCAAATAAAAGAATCAATTATTAAATTAATTCCTTTCTTTGTGGAGGAAGTGTGTGTACGTGATTAAATAGTTGAATGAACTATTTAATTTATGGAGGCACTTTAGGTGAGAAGATAGAATAATTAATTAAACAAATAATCAGTTATTTAATTAAATGTGGGAGAATGTGATTTAATTTAAATGACTTAATTAAATAAATTTATGAAACTTATTTAATTAATTAAAAGAATAGACTAGAATTAAATGACGACGTAATTAAGATAAATTAATGTAATTTATTTAATTAATCAAAAGAAGAGATTAGAATTAATTAGTGACGTAATTAAGATAAATTAACGTAATTTACTTAATTAACCAATTTTAGAAGAATAATGAAAATGAATTAATTAAATGGTTATGGCTATTTAATTAATTAGAGGAAATGTGATGTTAAGTTATAATTAAATCATTTTGTGGGTATCTTGAATTGGTGAAAGATGCAGTCACAGACCTAAGCCATTTTTTAATGTCTACATTTTTCCCGTCTTTGACATAATGTTATTTCGGTATTGGTGTCAAAGAATAATGAATAACATGCCCCAGTCATGCCCCGGTGTGAAATAGGTAAGGGTATGCCCCCTCGAGAAAAATGACGATTTTTTGAAAAATTTAGAAAAAATTGGAATATGTCCCGATTAGGTAATTGGATAGCCAAAAGTTTGTTGGTGGTGAAAGAAATCATTTGCGGCGAGGTTTAGTAAGTGAAATGGTCGATGTTGTAATGAATGTAGGTGATTTTTGTATGTCACAGTACACCATCTCGATGCAATGGAAGAAGAATGTTAGCTTGAAGATGATTTATGTTAGCATGAAAGAAAGATATGTCATCACTTTGTTGTCATTATACTAAGCATTTTCATTTTAATCATCATTGGGCGGTTTATTGCAACAGAAAAGAAACACCATGATATGAGGTAGACCAATGGTGTGCAATGTCGTGCTTTTTCTGAAAATAAACCATCGTAAACAAGGATTGTCATGACTCATACTTAGGAACCCAATTATTCCCAGTCCTTTTGTCAAGACAAACCACAAATAGCAATCCAAAGAAAACATGTCATGAAACGTCATTGCTCCTCTAAATCCTCTTGCTAGGACATCCTTGAGGTGGCTAGTGACATGACAGCTTCGAAAATATAAGACAATCATCATGATACGTTGTTGCTCCTCTAAATCCTGTTACTAGGACATCCTTGAGGTGGCTAGTGACATGACGATTTCAAAAAGATATGACAATCAGTCAAAAAACAAGATATGTTCATGTAAGATTGTTGCTCCTCTAAATTCATCATAGGACATTGTCGAGGTGGCTAGGTACATGGTCATTGTTGGTGTTTTAATTTTTCCAGCTGAACCTCGAAATTCTCTAAAGGGTAGCCAACCCCTATGTTCAAGAAATTCCTAGGCTAGTGGCCAACACAACGAGTAAAGCTTCTTTACTCCTACACTTCAGGCTCTATGGAACCTAAGAGGGTGTTCCTATTCGTGTTCATTTGATATCGAATTCATCAAGAACACTTCTAAAAATAGATTAATTCCCACATAATGTAGATAGATTCAATTTATTAAAGATTTGGTTGGTCTTCAAACAAATTAACATCTATTGCTAGGAATTAGATATTAATTTAGATCTACTCACTGTGATTGAAAGTTTTGATAATTTGGTTCTCATTTCAAATTTATAGCTAGGCACACCCATAACCCATTCACTTGACAAATAGACTAGTGCCTCATTGATTAGGATAATGGAGTCAAATATGCAATAACCCATAATATACAAGCTACTCGATTCAAAGATTGGCAAACAATTTCCATAGTACTTTGCAATATGAAAATTCACAATGCCTGAAACATAACTTCTTACCAAATACTATGCAATTGATCTGTATAGGATCTAGACTAAATTGCGTTTTGAATGCTTAATTTTTACAATGATTATTCCAAGTTAATTAAAATCAAAATTAACTTAAGGAAATAACAAAATGAAGGAATTAACAAACTGAGAGAAGGTGAGAGAGAAGAAGAAAAATGCAAACAACGTTTGATTACGGAGTTCGTCACAAACGTGACTACGTCTCCGGGTCCGCTCCAATAGAGTGACCGATCCGATTAATCTCCAAATCAATTACAATTGCACCAAAACCATTCTTCAAGCACTTCGGCAGCGTAACGACGCTCTAACGTGCAAGAATGACTCAAAATAATCTCCTCAAGACCTCTATTCACTTGTCACCTCAACTTCAATACTTCATCAATACTTCACCTGAAAAAAAAGTTAATCTCCTCTCTCACCTCACACCCCTTTAAATACAAAAAATTAACCCAATATGGTATAAAACCATATGATTTTACAATATTCTCCAAATCCCCCTAAAAACAAATAAATCTCCCAATTTAACATTTAGATTTTAATAATCTCCCTTATAAAATATTCAAAATAATAATAACCTTTCAATTTGTTTAAGCCTTGTCGGCTATTCGGTTTTTGGGAGGTTATTGTTTGTTTTTATTTAAATTTAAGGGGTTTGTGTTTAAGTTATGAGAGTTTGTTTTATTTTTAAAGCATATCTCCTAACTAAACAATATAAAACACCCGTGCCACTTACATTTCAAACGGCACACATGGACTAGCGGTGAGGTTAAACCTTTTTAGAACCGATCGGTGCGGGGTTCAACTCCCGCCGGCCACACATTTCTAACAAATTCAAATTGCATACTCATCAAAAGAAACCGGTTACTACTCATAGAAGAGTGCGCTATATTTGGTGTAACGGCTCAGGTTGCGCCCGTTTCGGAGGAGGTTACGGGTTCGAGATTCTTGGCCAACAACTTTTGTTCAAACAAACAACCTTTCAAACCACCGATTGGAGGAGAAAAACCGTGAGGCCACGTGGCATGCCGAGGAGGTGCCACGTGGCGAAGACTGATTCGCCCACCTCGATGACGTGGATTCCGACTCAATGACGACGTGGATGACACTTGTGCAGCTGACGAGGCCGATGACTAGTGCTGACTCAGACGATGACGTGGATGCTGATTGGGTGCCGACTGTGCTACGGACTGCTGACTGGACCGATGACTGTGCTGCCCCATGGATGCTGACGTCATCGTACGGATGACACGTGTCAACCGCGGATTGGTCCACCTTTGATTTGCACATGTGCTGACATCATCATGTACGGATACTGACGTCATCACTGTACCTTCAAGTCAACAGAAACTTTGACTGCCAATATCTTGAGCATACGATGTCGAATTTCGACGAAACAAACGTTGTCGGAATCGTCTCAACGAGCTCTTCGCGATGACGCCAACTTCGAAAACTTTTGACGACATCATTTTTTTCGCTTCCTGGACGCCCTCTGATCCCAGTTTGACCCAAGGTTTGACTGGCCATAACTCATGCAAACGGACTCCTTTTCACTCCGTTCGAGTTGTGTTGGAATCAGGACGCCGAGCTCTTCTTGACGGTGCTGATTCTGGAGAAAAATAAGACACTTCAATTTTCACTGAAAAATGTCCACCGGATCAGCAATTTATTACAAATATACAACCCTCTTTGAGCATTTAATCCACTCTTTGAGCTAAAGCAAAAAAAGAGAGTCATACATTCAATCGAACAACTGAAGATAAACGAGAATACCCTTGATATTTTCGTTTATAACTTGCAAAAAGGTACACGAGAGAGTATATGTTTCAGAACTAAGATTTGTTTTGATATTACTAATTTCTATAAAACTAATTTAAGACTATCACATATAAGACTCACACCCAAGATAATGCACTATTCCATAGTATGCTCCTTCCTAAGCCGAGTTTCTACCTGAACTATAATATGAATTGAAAATAGAACCCTTTGCAATGAGCCATGAAATCCCTTTTATAGATTAAGGGAGCAACAAGCATCCAACTCAAATGCAATTACAATTCAAATTCATTTCACTTCAAAACAAATTTCAACTACATTTTAGAGATTCCCTAAATGGTTATCTATAATCATTTATCATATAAGGGAAAACAAGATTTATACCAGCCGATGCCACCAAAACACTACTAGCCTCCAACAAGCCCTTCACATTCTACGCACACATCAAGTGAAAAATTTCATCATCATACCATCAAAAAACTACCCGAGTTGTTACAACAGCCACAAAACATTACCAGAGCACCACCAATCAACCAGAGCTAGAACCAAAGCCAAAGTACACATGCCCACTTTGTGTCCTCGTCGAGGTTGGAGAAACCACTACTTCTTTATCCTTGGTATTCTTATCAACAACAAAATGATCATTCCTACTTGGGGTCTTCACTGAAATTGGGGCAACCGCTACCACCTCCTCATCCAAGTCAGCAAATTCATTTAAAAGCATGAGGTAACAGCTATAACCCGAATCCATCTCTAAGTCACTATCATAAGGGATGTTTGAAATATCTCAATAGGGGAATTTTTCCTTCCCAAAGTTCCTCAACCATACCTTATCTTTGTCATTCTTCCTCCCATGAACTCTGTAGGCTCCTTTCCCTTGGCCTCCACTGTTCCTCTAATAACTCGGCTCCTTAAATGGTAATTTCTCCTCACGAAAATCCGTGTAGATTTCCTGCTACGAGCCTCTTTCTCATCCTCCTATTTTGGATTTGAAGCAACAATGGGGGCATTCAATTCACCCTCTGGAACATTATTATGTGATTTGTGCAAATTGAGCCTTGGAGACTTCCACACTAAGGAAGAAGGAATCATTGATTTGCTCATTTTACCAGGATAGGACCTCACAAATGCAAAACAATCCTCTTACGAACTTGGCGATTTGAGCTCTCGACTGTAATAGTGAAAACAAATGCAATTACCTCATATTTATCAAGCATGTGATCAGGTTGATCATCAATACTCAGTAAAAGTCACACGAGCGAGTAGAAGATCACTTCCTAACACTCGCATTATAGCCTCTAATTATCCAAGTGCACAAAATATGCATACCAAATTCAATGATTACAGGAGAGTAATCATTCACACACACTAGGATCAAGTTGATTAATCATCTATAGGTCTGGTGCCATTAATGTTTTCTCACATTGAGAAAAACAACCACCTCCTTTGTCCTTTGGTTTCTGGTTAAAAACCGGTCATTATTCCTTGATGAGATGGTGAATCGAATGGCCTAAAATGAGCCAATCGGATTTGAAATCCTGAGACCATCACTTGATATCCCATCAGTCGATGAAAACATGTTGACTAGAAGCCACATCATTTGCCTAAGGGCCCAGCCCTTCCTTTCCTCATCGACTAAAAAATCCACACGTCATAATCACACAAATCACACAGCACATGGAAAATAGTATTTTAATACCTTGCACGGAGTGTGCACAACAACTAAGATTTGATTTTGGCAATGCATCACAGTTGTTGATTCCTAAATGTAGAACATCGGGAAGGATAGTGGAGACCAGGTCTCACACTCTTCTAGAGGACACGTGGTGCAAGCGTGTGGACCGTGCAACTCTTTGGAAATTAATATTTAAATCTTGTGCGGTGTGCACACACGACTAGGATTTGATCTTCAAATTCGACAGAGAAGATTTATGCACATGCAAATAAATTTAGTCATAAAAATGGGTCGTGACAAGGCCAACAGTATTACAACCCTTAGGAATATTAAAGACTTAGGACTTAAGTCTTTCAATTATGAAATATTTCGCCCAAATTTGGAAAATTGAATCAGTAAAAGCGTGGGGTGATCGACGGGCCTAAGCAAAGGGGCCGATAAAAATAATGGCTCGGATGACTTAGGTTGTGACTGAAACAACCGACAATCAGGTACAATGAGTCAATGAGAGAATAGAATGACCAAGGGTTGTAATATAGGAAAAGCTTAAAAACAAGGGTTTATACATCAAAACCCTAAACCCTATCCCTGGACGCAAAGGTTCAAAATTTGCTTGGAACTAGCCAAAAATTTCCAGATTTAAAAAAGCTCTACCAGTCATATCAAATCATTCAAAAATAAATGAAAAATGCTTGTCAAGACATGTGTGTCAAATCTTTGTTTGTTTTCCAAGGTTGACTTGGTGATGACGAGGTTGACTGGTCATTCTTTAGCAAAGACACATCCTAAAGAAGATTTAAATGTCGAATTTTATTATTTCCAGAGTCGAGATTCAAGGACACATCCCGAATAGATTACATGAGAGGGTCAGACGTCAAGAAGGACACATCTTGAAGTCCTGCAGTTGACAAGAAAGAGTCTGACATCAAGGATTCATCTTGAAGACTCTTAAGTGATTGATTTAATAGATTTGTTGTTGATTTAGGAAAGACTTATCCTGAATAAATTATTTGACAGAAAAGAGTTTGACGTCAGGAAGGACACATATTGAAGACCCTTAGATGATTGATTTGATAGATTTGATGTTGATTCAAAAAATACATATCCTAAATAAATTGTTTGATAGAAAAGAGTCTAACATCAAGAAGGACACATCTCGAAGACCCTTAAATGATTGATTTGATAGATTCGATGTTGGACTGATTTTTTGACTGGTTGGATTGTGCATTGTTTTTGACCTTGTGTTTGAGTTGTTCGTTGTATGACCATGTGAGATGACCGACATGATAAACCCTAAGAGGATTGACATCTAGGGCCTCAGGGGTGCATTGATTGATGGCCTTGCCTACAATATACACATTGAATCCTTGTAGTTCAACTAGACTTTGACTGACAGGATTGACTTAAAAAAGATTTGTTCATTGGAAGACATTTGACATGAGTGATAGTGAATGTGACGAACCCTAAAGGACTGACCTAGTGCGGCCTCAAGGGCTCATCAATTGATGGCCTTACCTACGTTATACACGTAGAGACCTTGTAGTTCGACACAACCTGACTTTGCTTTATTTGACAAAGAATAATTCATGATTTTATTGTGTTTTATTTGACAAACCTAGAAGGAGCTGACCTAATGGCTTGGGGGCACATCGACAGATGGCCTTGCCTACGTCCAGTCATAGAGGCAACATAGTTTGATATGACAAAGACTGACACAACAAACATTGACTTTGTTTTTGTAGTTTTCTGATTATTTGAATGCTTTTGGGATTTTGACATTTTTTGAATGTTTTTGCATTTTGACATGTTTTTTGAATGTTTTTGCATTTTTGACATGTTTTCTGAATGTTTTTGTGTTTTCCAAGTGTGTTAGGTCCTGAAGATCTAGAGGTTTATTCCACCAAGAATGGGTGTTAGGTATTTTCTCCCAGTCAAGTACTGTGTGGGATTGGATGGTAAGAGGGATTTTGCATGGTACATTGCGAGCGTCAATTGATCTCAATTCATAGGACTAGCAACTACTCTTATTGTGGGTGTCATGGAATGAAGGAGGGACAGTTATATTAATATGGGTGAAGGTGAAAAGACCATGTGAAGTGATAATAGACAAAGGAGTGAAGATTGTCTACACATGGTGCCTGTTTGCTAGGTTTTCACCGTGGTACTTATCTAAAGCACCATTGAGATGGTTTTCACTGTTGGATGGATTATTTCTCTTTACTATTTTTTTGGTTTTTTCCATTTTTCCAATTTTTTTTTGTATTTTGTGGTTTTGACTTGGCTCTCTAAAGCTATGTGTAAAATGGATATATTGCGATGATGCCTGAATCCTATTTAGATGACCGTGTTGGACCAAAGGACTTGATTTGGACATGAAATACAAGTGGAAAATATGAAGGGTGATATAAGTGGTAGATGAAAGTGGTTATGGTATGATCTCTAATATGCACACTACATGGGCCACCAGGCTTTAAACGACAAGGATTTTGGGCGATCGATGAGCTAGAGTACATCATCGAAGGGTCATCGTCAAAGGCACATTGAAAGACACTGTCAATGGAAGTGAGATGATAAGCGAATGTGGATGGATTGAACATAATGCATGGAATGAGTGAAAGTGATAGAGATGAAGACCTTGGATCAACAAGCTCTTTGTTTGACTTTTTGTACTGATAGATGCCCCCAATAATTTTTGATGGGGGAGCATTCTTGGAGACCAATGCTTTCTAATTTTCTCTTTTGATTTTTATTTTTGATGCATCCAATAGCTTTTTATGTTGGCTAGAGGATGTGTTTTGACATTCTTGCTCATTCTTGACTTGTAATTTTTATTGGTCCAATAGCTTTTTGTTTTGGCTAAAGGAATTTTCTTTATTTCCTCTTTTCAGCATGCCTTTTGATTCTTGATCTCCTTTGGAAGAGGGCATTTTTATCTTTGATTCTTGAACTTTTCCTTTGTCCTTTTCTTTAGATATGACTTGTTGATCCACGTCTATGATATAGATGGATGGGAGTGGAATGAATGGACTGATTGGAATGCTTGTCGGATGAATGAGAGCGACGATGTCAACAATGTTATCTTTGGGACTAGCCTTTTCCAGTACCGTTCACGTCAACAGAGACATGCACATCCTTATCAACTTGGAAAGATGACTTGGTAGAGGAGACATTAGGGGGGGCATACCCTAACTAAGGATAGGCAGTATGGAAGGATGATGTGTGGATATCCTCAGTGAGATCTTTCTCAAAGAGTGGATTATCATATATATCCTGGTCGAACATGGGATTATCATGTACATGAAAATTTTGTGTAGTAGTGGATAGGTGAAGGCGAATACGTCATTAGGGTCCCAAGAGGTATCGATCCAAGCATGTTCACCTATTTGTGTAGCTCTTGAAGAAGTCTTGACATCATTAGTAGAAGTTTGATTATCTTTAGCAATAGTAGAATTGTCATTTATCTACAACTTGTTCATTATGTATTCTCCACATCCCATATCATGGACTTGGACCTTGGGGTTTGATGGTATGGTAGATGAAGTGGATGCTTTAGTCAATGAAGATGGATCAATGTATTTGGACAAGTTTGATGTTGAGGCTTCATGGTTAAGTGGCACCTAACATTCGAAGACTCATTTTAGGTTAATGCAATACTCAAAAGGATCAGGATCACCCTCGATAGTAATTTTGGTGTCGTTGTAGTGAAGCTTTAGGCATTAATGATACGTGGAGGGAACGACCTTCATGGAATGAATCCATGGTCGCCTGAGGAGAAGATTATAAGGGATTTCTAGACCCAATTCTTGGAAACTCATATCCAACATTATGGGTCCCACTCATAGTGGAAGTGTTATTATGCCTTCAGAGGATTGTTCATCATCATCATAATGGAACAAAGTGGGCACAACAATGAACTTGCAAGGGATCCTTTAAAGCATTTAGGAGGTTTTCAACAAACATGTCCACCTTTTGTTTCTTAGGGATCTCTATCTAGCATCGACTCGCCAAGTTTCTCCATCTCTAGAAGTATTTGATAAAGGACTCTCCCTCTTCTTGTTTCGAGGTACACAAAGTGGCTAATGTGATATCCTTTTCGATTTTAAAGGCATAGTTGTCTAAAAATTTTTTGGCTAACTCAGACCATGTGTGTATGCCTCTAAGTAATCATGAAAACCACTCAAGTGCAAGACCCATAAGAGTTTTGGGGAATAACCTCATCAAGTATGTATGCTTTGATGTAATGTCAATGCAAGCCATGCTGAATTCTCTGATGTGCTCTATCAGGTTGCCTAACCCTTTGTACTTTGGAAAGTTCAGGATTGAGTATCCTTGTGGAAAAGGAGGCATGTAGATAGTCCTATCAAAGGGATATAGATGCAGGTCCTACATGTTGTAGGATTGTTTGGTTGTTACTTGCATGTTCTCAATTTGTTTTTGTAAAGAAAGCATTTGTGTAGTTAGAGAATCCACTTGTGGGTTTGGTATGCCATTTATATTGTTGGGTCCCACATTTTGCATAAGTACATGGTAGGTGTATGGTGGCATCTATTATTGCACCTGAGGTATATGTGTATATGAGGTGTTCATATTGGGTTGCCCTTGTGTGTTTGGACCTCCAGGTTGTGCATGGGTACCTTGTTGTGGTGTTTTTGACATAAAGGTATTTGATCAAAATCTTGGTTGTGCTGAATTCGCATGAGGCAACATATGTGTGCCTTGTTGTCCTTGTGTAGCATTGTTTTGGGGGATATCATGACTATATGTGGTACCCTTGACATTAACCGTGTGTGTGGGTCCTGAACCTGAAAATATTATTCTCTTGCATCCATTAGGATTGTTTGAGGAGGTATTCATAGTGTTTGTTGAGGTCTCAAATGGGTTAGTGCATGTCGATTGTGTTGTTGACTGTGTTACAGGCGCTGATGTTGATTGGTTTGCAACAGGTTGTGTCATGGAATGTGTAACAGATGATGTTATAGGTGGAGTTGTGGAAGGCATCCCAAAAGTGGGAGTAGTGTGAATCGTTGAAGCACTCTGTGTAGCTCCTCCCGAAGGTATATTGAGGTTTACCTGAGGTGTAACATTTTGTGGAACATGTGTTGTAGGTCCCTAGTTTTGGTTTGAGACATTTCTAGGTGAAGGCACTGCTTGTAGCGTGTTTATGTCAAATCCAGGTGGTAATTTAACCCCATCCTCTAGGAGTTTGGCTAAAAATCTCTCAGGGTCGAGCATGATGAGATCATGGAAAAATTCAGCCACCTTAGGATCCTAGGTTGCTGCCTCAAGTTCCTCAATAGTGATACAACCTTGGTCATCTCTTATGAGGAAATTTTCAAATGGGTTAGCATATGGGTTAGATTTTGGAGGTTGTTGTGATGTTGACCCAATGGGTGTGGTATTGGTATTGACTCGAGGAGGTGTAGGACCGAGGTTCATTTCACTAGTGGGATTGTAAAGGTCATCACGTTGTCGTGAAGGGTCCATTTCTAATCATCTCTTTTGTAATATGGTTTGTACCATAAGATAGGACTTTCTCAAAGGAGGGTGACTCGTAAATGTAAAAACCATAGGGTATGCAACTACCTAAGTTGGTTTTTTTTGTATTTTTTGGAATATAAGGTATGACCTAAGATATCATCTAAAATGCAAATATCTAGGATGTGAAAGTTAAGCTATATTTTTGGTATTTTTTTGGCATAAATTATGACATGCAATAACTAAGGTATAATGCAAACTATATGTCAATACCTTTGGATAACTAAGGGATGAGTCACTAACTGACCAAGTTTGATGCAAGGTTCCAACTAGGATTGCCAATGATGTTTTAGCATCAATACCAGAAGGATTAAGTGACAAGTTGATTGGGTGGAGTTCAAACTAGCTTAGTGAATTTGAGGAATTCCATTGAGATGAAAAATTATAGATTGTAAAATGATATGTCAAGGGAAATCATATTTGAGTCATTGTTTTCAATTAGGGTAAGACAGTTTATCTACCCTAAGGTCTACAATGTATTATGGACAAGGATTTCCCTAAGTATGCTAAGGATGGTCTAAGTAATGCAATGATGAAACTATCTAGGAAAACTGAGGATGAACCTAAATATGAGCAAGTCACAGGTCTAGATCAGGTTTACAACAGAGAGTAGATTAGATAATGAAATCCTACGGTAAATCTTTTGAGTTTTTTGTTTGTTAATTGTAAGATTTTTTGTGACAAGCAAATATGTCATTCCAGACTGCAAATGCGGTTTCGAAGATCAGATGTGTCACATAAACTCACAAATGTGGTTTATAGTATCAGATGCAATTTA
The DNA here is from genome assembly GCA_007115665.2 of Sequoiadendron giganteum. NCBI lineage: Eukaryota > Viridiplantae > Streptophyta > Pinopsida > Cupressales > Cupressaceae > Sequoiadendron > Sequoiadendron giganteum. The sequence goes on along the minus strand of CM021107.1, from coordinate 191,760,979 downwards.
CTGGTAAAATCGTATAATTAGGAAAACCGAGGATAAACCTAAAAATGAACAAGTCTTAGGTCTGGATCCAATTTTTCAACAGAGGGTAGATCAGATAATGAAATCCTACTAGGTTTCTTATGAGTTTTCAGTCTGTTAAGTGTAAGATTTTTTGTGATAGGCAGATGCATTGTTCCAGACTATGAATGTGGTTCATAAGATCAGATGTGTCACAGAAGTTCACAGATGTGGTTTAATATGTCATATGTGTTACAGGTTTTGGAAATTGTGACTCGGAATATCAGATAGGGGTTTCTATGTTATAGATGCGTTGAACAGTGAACTGGTCCTAAGTTTTGACACATTTTTTGACTTATTTAGGATTGAACCTTGGATGTTTTTTATTTGTTTGATGAAATCTGATTGAACACACACGTAAGACATGCCAAGCAGAGTGTTTGAAATAAGTAAACAAACAATTTACAATCTTAAGGCTGGCAATGGCAATATCCATTGGACTCCCACTTAGAGTTACCTCCAACTACACTATCTAGAGTGGATGACTTAGGATCTTAGTGGCACTAGCTCCACTTTACGACACACACTTCTTGGGTGCACCAAGATCTGAATTCCTAAATGAGCAAGGAATTTGTCATCTCTACTACTAGACTGCGTGTATAATGTGGTTCAACTTTAGAACAACCGTTCTTGCACCAGTAGATAGAAGGTTTTTGGCAATCTAAACAAAAGGTTTTTAATTAGGACACCCATTCAGGTGGTTATACATGAGGCAAGATTAGCTCCAATAAGGAGGACTCTCAGCCTGTAGAGGCTATGCTCTACAGGTTTTAACGTACCATGCGGGTACTAAGGGAATCACTTATCTATATAACACATTTGCACCTATAATGCTACAGATTTTTGATAGCATTCAAATTTATATACCGATTGGGAGTAGCTTGGCTTTAATTCATTTCCAATTGGTTTGTTCCCTTGGGGTGATTACTTTTTCCCACCAAGGCAGGCCCTCTAATAGGTAAACACAAAAGTGGATGGGTCTGGCTTTCTGATCACCAAGGTTTCCCAAGGTGAGAGCATATGAGCCTACCAACCTTCCCAAGCATAGAGAACAATAATAAATCCACCCTAATTAAACAAATAAATACTATGTGAAGACTCAAAGTAGGGTCAATTAACTATTTTATTAATAAAATAAATCCTATATGAAGACTCAAAGTATGGAAGAAAGCAAAATAAGATAGGAGTTTCAGATCATTTTATTCGACAATCATCCTGCAAGACCACACATTAGAAGTTTGAAAGTTTGTATTTTTGTCTTCTATCAATTGTCTTGCAAAAATTAGGTTAGCTCCACCAGATTACACATTGTAAACTTTGAATTGGTCAGAACAACCTTTAATCATTAAAATCAAAACTTATAATTTCAAAAATCAAAAAAATATTTTCACCAGTTAAATGCATCACAGGAAGCCACAGATGCGTCGCTTGAAGTCATATGCGGCATTTTCCCTCTTCAGATGTGGTTCATGATGTCAGATGCATCGTTCTGTGCATCAAATGTGTCAATCCGTACATGTTCCTACAAAAATCAATTTTTCTACATTTTTTTTCGAAGTCTATTACTTCACATCAGGTTCACCAAATGTGATAAGGGAAAGTAACTAGGAACAAAGAAAGCATAACAACGACAACAATCACAAATTTCCTAGATCATGCTAAGATCCCCTAAATTGATAATGAAGTGTAATGCAACAAAATAATTCAATTAAACAAGAACCATATCACCCGATTCCCATGCTTGCTTGACTCATCCCCATTGTTCTTCTCAAATTTGCTTTGAATTGCTCAATGCCCCCAGATCGTGAGTATGCAATGTTAGCCTGTAAGTATTTTGAAAACAAAACTTTGAAGATTGTGATTACCAAAAATAGAATTAAAAATCTTCTTTTATAGAAGCTTCCTAGATTCAACGGTTGAGATTGATTTGAATTTGAATGGTCCAGATCGAGTGTGAGAATTTGATTGAATAGTTAAGTGACTTGATTGATTAGATTGATTGGATAGTTAGCCGATTTGATTGATTAGTCAAGAGATGGAACTGAAAGAGTGTGTGAGTCAAAAGGAGATGAAAAATCAGTTAGGTGAGTGAACTAAGAGAGAGTGTCAGTCAAGAATGAAGAGAATTATGCATGAGATATTTACTTGAAAATGTAGGAGACATGTGCTCACATAAAAGAATCAATTATTAAATTTATTCCTTTCTTTGTGGAGGAAGTGCGTGTACATGATTAAATAGTTGAATGAACTATTTAATTTATGGAGGCACTTTTGGTGAGAAGATAGAATAAATAATTAAACAAATAATCATTTTAATTAAATAGTATGATTTAATTTAAATAAATTTATGAAACTTATTTAATTAATTAAAAGAAGAGATTAGAATTAAATGGCGACATAATTAAGATAAATTAATGTAATTTAATTAATTAACCAATTTTAGAAGAATAATGAAAATGAATTAATTAAATTGTTAAAACTATTTAATTAATTAGAGGAAATGCAATATTAAGTTATAATTATATGATAAAATAAATTAATCATTTTGTGGGTATCTTGAATTGGTAAAAATGCAGTCACGGGCCTAAGCCATTTTTCAGTGTCTACATAATTTATCCTTATGAATGCTTGTTAATAAGAGTTAGATTTCAAATGATGTAATAACTAGGTATTTATATGCAATTATACTAATTTCCCAAAAAATAAATCCCAAAATCTGACATTTGTAATTTGAATTTTAAATGTTAAAATTTTGACATTGACATATCCAAATTTGGCTCCCAACAAAGTAGGAGGACCCATATGCCCAAGGGCTTATGGGTCTTGGGCCTATTTTCCAAGACATCAAGTATCAAGGGAAAAATATTAACTGGATGCATTTATTCAATGCTTGAAATTTCTTTAAAAAATGATACAAATGGGCCTCAAAATTCATAAGTTAGGAAATTAGGTACTCAATTAATTCCAATAATTAATGGCATACAAAAAATAGAGTAAAATTGTCAAGGGTGACAATTTATGATGGTACATTTAGCCCCCACTTTAGTGACAATATGAACTTACACTCAGACTCATACTGAAGTAGAAAAATATATGTCAAGAGGGGTTTGACTGTCCAAATATAGGATAAAAAAGGATCTAGGGGGAGTAAATAAGCCCCCAACAAGATCCTATGGCAAACCAACATAAGCACAAAGGAACACACATGTATGATATGCAACAAAATAACATACACAAACATACATGATGAAAACACGAAGCATACATGATGAAAATACACAACATAACATAACATATATATGATAAGAAAATGAACAAAAACAAGAAGTAAACACAAAGAAGACACATGATAAAACACAAGGTTAGTACTAAAGGGATTCAAGTCGGTAAGGCAAAGAGACCTCAATCTTAAATTATCTTGAATACCAAATGTCATCCATCGAATAAATGTTACACAAGAGGACCAACAAGTTGTGTTATGCCACATCACTCATGAGCCACATGGATCTACTAGCTAGCAAGTTGTGTTATGTTAGGTGTCCATGCAATAGTATGGGTTCCATAAGGCTAGCAAGGTGCGCTATTCTAAACACTCATGAAACACATGGCTCCACTGGGAAGCATGTCGAGTTATGCTAGGTGGCCATGTTAAGGCGCTCATGACACACCATAGAAAAGTTTGATATTTTCTAGGTGAATCACAAACAAGAAGGAAACACAGGCTACTGAAGTTCGATATTTACTATGTGAGCCCCCAAGGCAAGGTAAAATGAGAAACACACTAGGTCTAGTGAATTATGCTATTCACTATTTGTATACCCATTAACAAACATACCAAGAGTTATACTTTTTGATAACCTTGATACTTGGTGCCAAAAATGACCAAGATGTTATGGCAACACATCACTAGGTTCAACACGCATGAATAAAGTGAAGAAAAAAATCCAAGTTCACCTAAGGAGGTGCACAAACTCACCTAAGGAGGCACATAAATGATGATAGGATAAGGCCAAAAACTCAAGGGGTGTTGTAACAATACCACCACAAAAGGCGATTTAAAAAATCAACAAAGGTGATTTTCTTAATGAAAGGTCACACCTTAAGGAGTATCACACATGACCTCACCACTAAGAGAGGACAAGCCATGGAATAGAAAACTCACACCTTAGGGAATACTAATCATAGCATTACCACCAAGGGGAACATCATATGCCAAGAAAGGTCACACACTTAGAGGACATCAAGTCCAATATCACCACAAAGGAAACACTTCACATAAAGCAAGAAGACCATACTTTGATTGACAAGGTCACACTTCCTAAGAGATGTATATTATCATCATTAAGAAGGGACCATTTCTTATGCAAACAATGAGTAGGAGACCATATTCCCCCCTTAAAATTTTAGTGTACTTTCTACACTAACTTTTTAAGGAGATACAAAGGGATCCGTTGCTAGAAGGAACACACCTAACACAAGGATACCTAACCCATTGCCCCCAAGTGTAGGAACAAAAATGAACCCAAAATGGATGATGATATGTTTCTCCTTACAAGATGAAATATGATTGTATACAACCTAGTTTATACCCCCATGCATGGTAGTGAGTATGTTATGATACTAAAACTACCACATGGCGGGGGGCAAAGAAAATGAATGTTAATCTATCATATGTTCAATTTGATCTGCATAAGGATCAAATTCTCTCAATTTCTTTTTTAAAGCACAAAATTCATTAGTAGTATGTCCAAGTATTCTATGACATGCACAATAAGATGTATTTGTATTCTTCTGTATATTGTATTTTCATTCATGCATGGTTAATAGTGTAATTAAACCCAAGTTTAAAAGTGTAGCTCGACCACTCTCAACATTTGATAAAGGACGTGGAGAGGGTAACACACTTTTCTTAATAAGACTATGGACTTTGTATTTCTTGGTTGGTGGAACAAATGTTTGATGTAAAGGTGGAGGACCTTGGTAACTTAGTCCTTTAGTATCTTTCAATGGTATTTGTTCCAAGAGGGGATAGATTTCATGTTCATTCTCTATGTCACATCCTTGTTTTCTCAAGATTCTAAAGCCTGCCATAGCATTGTTCCAAGTTGACAGGTGTGTTGGTAACTTTGTTCTAATAAGGTGGAGGAGCATTAGGTGGTATGTTTTTTTTGCGATTGCTTCCATGCATATCGGTTGAGGTATGCCTTGTGATTCGCTTTTCGAATGCAATATAGAAAACATTTCAAGTGGTGCTATGGTAGGAGGTGTTGGTTGTTGATATGGGTGATTAGGCCATTGCATTGAGGGATAAAAGGTTGCATTATTCTCAAGGTTATGTAAGGAATTTTGTATAAATTCATGCATGCTCTCTTCGTCTTGACCCAAGATATCAAGAAGACTTGCATTAGGAGATGAAGTATCATGAATGCCATTATCAAAATTAGGGTAATTTCCAAACACAACTTGAAACATTAGCCAAGGATTTCAAGGACATCCAAACTTTACCAAAAAACCTAGCCATAATGATATGAGATTATGCAATGTGGTTTAGACTATTATGCAACACGTGACTGAAAATAGACAACAAATCCAGACAGAGGCTCTTGAGAGTGTTATGTCATAGGAAGTTGAGTTATGATCAAATAACAAGACAGAGGTACCCAGGGGCATCTGAGTCCTGGGTAGGGTGTTTGGAATTTCAAAGTTTGACTATGTAAGTTGTTGTTAAAGGATTCTGAGTCCGCTTGCAAACAATTTTAATAGTGAATATTCTTCCATAATTTGTTGATTTTATGCCAATGTGATGCAAAATACAAGTGTGCAACAATGTTGAAGATATTTTGACAAGTTTGAATGTAATTTCCAAATCTAAAATGCAATAATTGTTTGATTCTAAGATGCCAAAATATGAAAATGAAGAATTTGATGCAATTTTGAAACTAAACAATGCATCTTTTCTCACTTTTTGAACTATATGAAAGATGCCTAAATACATGCAATTAAGAATACCAAATCATAGATTTGCAAGCACAAATAGACTAAAGGCACAAAGATAGAGATGTGTGAAAAAGTTTGTTGATGCAAGTGTAGGAGGACGGAGGCGCCCAAAGGTGTCCGAGTCCTTGATAGGGCTTCTGAATAATGAAATTTTTAATGTTTAGTATATTGTATAAAGGCGATGTTTCTCTATGAAAATATGTCTGCAAATGAATATGTTTCCAAAATTTCCACAATTTAAGACAATGTGACTTAAGTGTAAGTATGCAATAATAAATGACAATTTTGAATACAATTGTGAATGTATATCTAACCTAAATGATTGAAATAAACCCTAATACAACCTATGATGCAATATGAGATGAAAAGTTTTTGAATTTTTTATGCTTTTATGATGTAAAAGTGAAACCCTAAATGACAAATGCAAAGCAATTCAATGCAAAACCTATATCTAAAGGTTGGAAGACTTCAAATTGTAGAAGGTATATGATGTTAACAAGTCAGATTCACCAAAATGAAATAAAGAAAAAGAGGGAAATGTAAGGGTTTAAGGTATAGGACCTAAGGTTGATTATACCTTTTTCTAGTGTTTCATTGAGATGGAGATCAACAAGGTGTATAGATTGAATTTCAACCATGGAGGTGAGAAAATCAAACCTAGATCTCCATCTATTTTGGGGATTGGAATGGATTAGAATTGATTTACTATAATCAACCTAGTTAGAATATATGTCGTAATATGAAAATTGCAAGAAAATGATAACTGATAAACTAAAATAGTGAATTGCAGACATATTTGGGAAGGGCAAGGGATTGTAAACTTGTCCTAAAAATTTGAAGTTGGTTTGAATATAAAGACAGAGTTGCCCAGGGGCATATGGGTCCTCGTAAGGGTTTCCTACTCTATTTTTGTGGTCCTCTGATGACAGATTTGAGACCTCCATTTCCAATTGCAGACTTGTCAAAACATTGTCAGATAATTCTATAGGTGAGTTTTTGTGAGTTGACAAGGTGTAGGGTTTCCATTAAAACAACAAATGATTTGTCTTCAAGCTTCCTTCAATCCTCTCCAAACCTGAAAGCTACACATTCAAATAGAAGAAAAGGTTTGTGCCATTTAGGGGCTTGCCTTAGTCAAACCCTGTGTTAGTGTTTCCACTTCCACAATGGCAATATCAATGATAAATGGACAAATGATAGGAAGGAATGATGAAATCATAAAGTATTGCAGCTCACCACCCTTTAATGGATTCCTTAAAGGATTGAAGTCATGCACATCACCTCAAGGTCTTGGATCTTGCTTGCTTGATTTGTTTGAATTTCTTGGAGACCTACAACAAGTGTTAGCCTTCACAAACAATGATAACATGAACACACAAACTCACATAGGATTTGACATGATGTTTGGATCTTGAATTATTGCAATAAATAACTGAAATGCTACTCTTGACTTGCTCTTGAATGCTCTTGATAATTTAATTTCTCCTAATGAATGCTTGTTAATAAGTGTTAGATTTCAAATGATGTAATAACTAGATATTTATATGTAATTATGCTAACTTCCCAAAAATTAATCCTAAAAGCCAATATTTACAATTTGAATTTTGAATTTTAAAATGTTGACACCAACATATCCAAAATTGGCTCTCGAAAAAGTAGGAGGACCCAAACGCCCAAGGGTGTATGGGTCTTGGCCCTATGTTCTAGGACATCAAGTATTAGGGGCAAAGTATTAACTAGATGCAATTATTCAATGCTTGCAATTTCTCTAAAAATGGTACAAATGGGCCCCAAAATGCATAATTTAGGAAATTAGGTGCTCAATTAAGTCCAATAATTAAAGGGGTACAAAACATAGAGTGAAATTGTCAAGGGTGACAATTTACGATGGTATATAAATGAACTAATTAATATCTAATTTATAGATGATAATGTTTTATTTCATAGATTTGAAGAAATATATTAAAAAGATGATTTATATAGTGTCTAAATTTTCCTAAGTTATTAAATTTATTATGCTCAACTATAATGCTTCCCCAACTACTTGGTTTGGGAAATGGGATTAGAAATGGGATATTTCAAATAAAGCTGAAGGTATTTGGTATACCTTTTGTTTTTGAACCCTCACTCAAAGATATTTGACAAATGGGTTTATAATAAATTAATGTTGTACACATAATTCTATAGTGTGCATAGGGATATGTGTAGTAGGGTTGTGGCTAGAGCAATTACTAGTTAAGTTATATTATCATTAATATAGTCTTATATAGGTAATTAAATCAACTTGGGTGGCATACATGGCATAAGTATGGTATATATAGGAGGCAGTGGTTAGATTATTAACATTATATTATGAATTTTATTCTTATTGTAGAATTTTGGAAGTTTTTCCCCTCAAAGTGGCTTATTATTCTCAAGCATTTTTAGTATCTACAAAATATTTCCAATTAAATTATTCTTTTGTGAAAGTTATTTTATTACAAACAATATCAAAGCATAATCTTGGCATTTAGAAATAAATAAATAAGGTCATGTATGGAAAAACATATCTCTCTGAATTTGGAGATTTTTTTTTTCTAATTATTGGAGAGATTATCAAGAACATATTAAAGCTAGTGCAGTCTATATTTGAGATCATTTGAAGAAAATATGAAGGATTTATTATGAAATTAGTGTTTCGACAAAATTTATTCCCAAGGCTTAAAAATTATAAATTGTAAATTGCATTTTATAGAGTTGATCAAGTTATATACAAGCAACTATAGTCTATATTTGATCTCAAATGATTTTTTAAAAGTTATTATGAAACTAGGGTTTCCACCAAATTCACTCCAAAGATTTACAAATCAACAAATTTATTATAGATTTTTAGAGAAATGAGCTCTTCATAAAGGTAAGTTATAGTACAAAAAGCAAGTTTTATTTATTTTTTAATGTTACTATCAAAAATATTTTGAGGCGTCATGATGAGGCCATGAGATATAGGTCAAGTTAATATCTAATGTGATCTTCAACAAATAAAAATAAAAATAAAAATAAAATGGAGGATAGTGTAGAACTTACAATCTTAAATAGGTAAAGTGGCTAGTATGAAAGAAGACGTGGCTTACACCAAGGAAACATTGTCCAAACTCCCAAGATCTATCCAAATGATATCTCTCTCACAAACAAGGGAACAACATGATATTTCAAGTAATAAAGGTGGACCATCTAGGCCAACCAAGGTAAATCCAATTCTAGCACTCATATGGGATATTGAAGCATACTATCAAGGGTAGATATTCACAATCTTGATGGCAAGGACTTTTTGAATTAGATAAATCAAATGGATTTTATTTTGTATGTGCATTAGATTCCAAGTGGGAAAAAAGTGACACGACTTACTTATATTTATAACTGGATCAATTTATTTGGTATCAATGTCCATCTACTCAAAGGAAGAAAAATGCTCTCGATGTGACCTAGTCAATTTTTTACAAAGTTAAAATTGCACTATAACAATCATGTATTAGAGAATTAATTTATCTAGTTATCCAAACTAAAACCATGATTGGTCAAGGATTATATTTGGTAATTCCATAACCCATCTTTACATGTAGATAAAATTATATAGGAAAAATTGAATGACTTTTTTCCCGTGGGCTCAAGGATCACATCAACATGTGGAATGCATGTTTATTCCTTGTTTTATATTTGAACCTTTTTTCCTAGCACTTAGAGTAGAGGAAAAGTGTTCATTGGAAAAAGGGACGAATTTCTTAGTAAAAAAGATAGGATGATATGCCTTTAACCCTATAATATGCACAAGGTTATGAGAGCTATCAAGTATCATCAAGAATTTGTATCATATTTTCCCAATTTTTGTAATTTATTTTATTACAAGTGGTATCAAAGTAGGATGTTAGCTCCATGATGGCAATAAATAAAGTGATATTTTTTGGATGCTTATTCATGATATTTCATTCAAAAGGTAGTATGGTTGAACTAAGAGGGTTGCACATAACTTTCCTATAGATGGTAAGCTCTAATCAAATGCGTAATATTCTTAAAAAAAGGAGCTGTTAGATTTTGGCCCAATTATTTCATTAGAAACTTATCAATCAAATTCTCCTACCTAGCTAGATCCATAAGCACTTATAGATCATCACTTAATGGTTTTTAGAGTTATGCCTAAAGGCCTACCTCCTAATAGGGATCAATATCATGTCATTCAGCTAGTGATAGGGATCCAACCACCCAAATTTAGGCATTATAGGCACCATATATACAAAAAAGTGAGGTTGAGGCGATAATTCAAGAGATGATAGTTGAAGGTATCATCAAGCATAACTATAGTTCTTAATTCTCTCTTATGGTGATGGTGCCTAAGAAGGATGAAACTTGGTGTTTGTATCCACATACTATAGAGATCTCAACAAGCACACCATCTAAAATAAAATTCTTATATTCCAATCATTAATGATTCAATTAATGAACATAATGGAGATTTTATTTTATAAAACATGATCTTAGATCAAGATATCAAAATTTTAGACTTAAGGAAGAAGATATTCCCAAGACAACATTTGGGACTCATGAGGATTATTATGAGTTTTTAGTGATGTGATTTGGTCTTACAAATGATTCATATATATTTTAAATTTTGATGCATTATATATTTAATAAAAAAATTAGGAAGCTTGAATTAGTGTCTGCTGATGATATTTTGATTTATGGCAATACATGAGGAGACCATTTGCATCATATATCATGCATTACATGTTCTTGAACAACACCAACTTTAAGCTAAACCTTCCAAGTATGATTTTAGTCTCAAAGAGGTGGAGTACTTGGTTCACATAATGTCTCATGAATTATTAAGGGTTGATTCTAACAAAATCAAGGGTATGATGGAGTGGCCTATTCTTAAAATCATTAAGAACTTGAGGGGTTTCCTAGGATGCACTAGATACTATAAAATATTTGTGAAGAACTATTGTTGCATAGTAATAACCCTCATAATTCTATTAAAGCAGGATGTTCTTCAATGCAATGAGTTAGATAATACAACATTTGAGAGATTAAATGAGGCTATGTAAACCACTCCAATTCTTGTCACTCCAAAATTCACCAAGTATTTTATTATGGAGTGTGATGATTCAAGAAGTGGTGCAGAAGTAGTTCTCATGCAAGAAGGTAGGCTTGTTGCTTTTGAAATCCATAAAGTGAAGTGTAATAATCAACTCAAACCATTTATGAGAAGGAAATGTGAGCTATTCCTCATGTAATTAAACAATGGAGACCATATTTAATGGGTAAACACTCCAAAGTAAAGATTAATCATCATAACCTAAGTTTTTTTGGAGCAATGATTATCTTCTAAAGAGAAAAACAAATTATTCACTAAGATGTTGGTTATAAATTTGAGATTGTCTATAAGAAAGAGAAGGAAAATATTGTGGTTGATGCATTATCCAAGATAGATGAGAAGGATGAGGCATTATTGCATAATTTTAATTTTATAAGTAGATTGGATTGAAGAAGCCAAAGCAAAGTGGTAGAATGGTGTTGCTACAAGGAATCTAATTCAACAATTACAAAATGATCCTAGTAGTTTAGATAAGTCTTATTGGAACTTGAAGACTCTTTATGTCATAAAGATAGATTATAGTTATGCAAGAACTCCACATACAAATACAATATTCTTGAATAGATACATGGTTTCTAGTTGGGGGAAATTTATTATTTTTTAATTCATATCAAGGAATCGAGTAAGACTTCTTTTGGGAAGGAATTAAATGTGATGTTCAAAAAATTGTAATAAAATGTTTGGTATATCAAATAAATAAAGGGGTGATAGTTAAGACACTTAGTCTTTTGCAACCCTTTACTATCCCTAGCTAGCAAGAGGTCTCTATGGATTTTATCATAGATATTCATATCATCATGGTAGTAGTGGATCACCTCACTAAATATGCCCATTTTGTTGCATAATCCCATCCTTTTATAATAAGTACAACAACAAAAGTATTTGTGGATAATATATAAAAGTTACTTGGTACCCCAAGAGTTATTGTCAATGATCATGATCCTATCTTTACTAGTAAATTTTGGATAGATTTATTCTTTTTTGGGTACTCAATTGAGTCATAGTTGTTCATACTATCCAAATATCAAATGGGAAAACTAAGGTTGTCAATACATTCTTGGAAGGGTATTTATATTATTTTATTTGAAATAAGCAATCCCAATGGGTGGATTGGCTACTAGTAACAAAATCATAGTATATCACTTCCTTCCATAGTTAAATTCAAAAATGTCCTGATTTATGGTATTATATGGATACCATCCCTTAGTCTAAATCACATAATAATTAAAGGCGACACCAAGAGTTTAGGTGGTGGAGGACCACATGAATCATCAACAATGATTATTTTCAAGACTCAAGGTATTTTATCCATGACACAAAATATAATGAAACAAAATGATGACCAACATTATAGAAAAAGGATTTTTTAAGTAGGTGAATAGGTTTTCTCGAGATTTCAACCTTATAAGAACATGTCCTTGAAGCAACCAAAAAAAAATTGTCACTAAATATTATGGTCCATACTATATTCTATAGAAGATAAGTAGTATAGCCTATAATATTGAGTTAACTCCAACAATAAATATATATTCATTTTTTCATGTTTTTTGTTTAAAGAAGGTCATTGGTTGACAAATTCCTACAAAGATACTATTACTAAAGCTAGATGAAGAAGGAAAAGTCCTCTTGAATCCAAAGTTAGTTCTCTATACATGCACAAAGAAGTTGAGGACCGAGACAATCACTAAGTATCCAATTCAATGGAAGAATTTACTAGTTGAAGATGTCATGTGGGAATATGAATATTTTATGTAGAAGCATTCATAATTGACCAACATTAAGGATGATATTTCTATGAAGAGGGGCCATGCTACACCCTTAATCCTATAATATGCATAGGCTTTGAGTAGTCGGATTGCATCTACCTTGACTCTTAATTAAGTTATACAAATATTATTATATTCTTATTTATATATTTAGGTAATCCCATGTGTTATATTTAGGTATCTAAGTCAACCTGGGTGACATCCAAGGTATGAGAAGGGTACATAGGAGCTAGTGGTTATTTTATTATCATGATATTGGGTGACATCCAAGGTATGAGAAGGGTGCATAGGAGCTAGTGGTTATTTTATTATCATGATATTACAATTTATGTTCTTATTATAGAATTTTGAGGTTTGTCTCCTCGAAGTGGCTTATTATTCTAAAGTGTTATCAAGTCTTTGAAGAATATTTCCTCTTTTATGTAATTTGTTTCATTACATGGGAGAAACCTTGCATCATCATTCCTTCAACTTATGAGACTGACACCTCAATAAATTGAAGATAAAAAGGCCAATGAGTTATTTTTTAATTGTAATGTAAAATATAGTAGAGGATATAAATATGTAGAGAAGAAATTATTCTACATTGAGGAATAGAGGATGAAGAAAATGATGAATAAGATGTAATAGTGGTTGTAGAAGACTTGGAAGAACTCCAACCAACTATCTTTTTCCATGAATTGTCAAGTATTAGCACCCTACGAACCCTTAAGGTATTGGATTTTACTAAACAATAGAAGGTAAGTGTATTTATTAATTCAATTAATGCTCATAATTTTTGAGGGTACTGAAATAGTATAAGGTGAAATAACACAATAAAAATGCATTAAAAATATAAAAATTTATACCTTAACACCTCCAAACTCCATGGTTGAGCTAAATTAGATGCACCCTAATCCTATTGATATGCTCTAAAATGCCTTAAAAATGTGGATTGCTCTAATGATATTTCAACAAAAATCTTTTTACAACAAATGAACTTGATGAAAATGGGGAGTGAAGGCTTTTATTTATAGAACGATGCTCAAATGGATGGATGGTTGAGATCTTGCCACATTATCAAGGTCTCATGATGAGAGGTGTTCTCAAGCAAGGGGAAGAGGACAAGTGTCATGTGAGGGTTAAAGGAGAGTGGAGGCTTAAATGAAGATGATTGGGTAAGATTATGGAGGATTATGATAGGACTCCAAGAGGTAAATCTTTGACTTTTTGTTTATCTCTAGGGAGGTGGAATAAAAATGATTTTATGGATAGGCGGGAGATAGCCCCATACAAAGTCAACTTAAAAGGTGATATTTGTCTCAAGTGGATTTAATGAGGAAAAGGTGTTGATTTATTATGTAAGTGTGCAGACAAGCATACGGGGAAGAATGATAAATGATAAGTGGTGAAATTTAAAATTGAAGAAAAAGTTAAGTGGAGGTTAAAAAAAGATAATTAATTAACTAATCCTAGGATTGATTAATTAATAGATATTTAGAGGAAATAAATGGTAATGACTAAGGTTATATTAATTAAATAATTTAACCTTTAGAAGAATGGGATAGTGAAAAATTTAATTAATTTAGAAGAATAATTAAATAATATAATAATTAATTAATTATGGGATAATAGAGCAGATTAATTAAAATTTAGAATTTCAATTAGTCTATAATGTGAAGTTAGATTTAGGGTGTCTACATTTCCCCCCTCTTTGATGCAGTGTCCAAAGTGATGTTGCGTCAAAGTCAAAGAAGTTTAAAATCTACCCCAATGAGACTAGAGGAATAGGAGGTGACGCCCCCATGAGAAACTAGACAAGAGAAAACATTTTTTAAAAAAAATTAGACAGTGTCTCAAAAAGGAAAGTGTTAAAGGGTTAGTTAGGTACAAAAATATGGGGGTGAGGAGAATAGGGAAAGAAACAGGGTGTCAAGGGAATGGGTGAGGGTGGATACGTGAGAGGACTACTCCCACACACCAAGAGGGGGAAAATAGGGTTAGAGGGCCTATAAATAGGCCCATGGGGTCCACAACAAGTCATTTTCGTGTGCTAATTTGGATATTAGAAGCAAAGTGAGAGAGAAGGAGATGACACAAATTCCTCATAATTTTCATTGTGTGAAGTGATTTTGGGAGTATCAATGGCCAACAAAGGCAGGTGATCTGGTCAGTACCTAAACCAAGGGATTTTGGGGTAATAAATAAGGGTAGAATAGGGTACAAATGGAGCAAACAAAGTCGCAGTTTCTTGAAAACACACTTAAGGGCATGATTTCGGTGCCTTTGTTTCATGAAATGGTGCTTGCACTTGAAACGATGCTTGTGCAATAAAACCACACTTGTGCTCCACCAATTGGTTCTTCCGAGGGGAAAACACACTTGTGTGAGAAATTGTGCTTGTGTGTAAGATTTTGGCACTTATGTTGGATAACACCATGCTTGTGCTTAGATCGATGCTTGCATCATGTAAGTACACACATTTGTAATCCAAGAACATTCTTGCACCTGAAATGACACTTGCATTGGGTAAGTATGAGCTTGCACATAAAGATGCACTTATGTTGGATAAATATGCATTTGCTTGTGAAAATGTGCTTGCATATAGTAGAAAAGCACTTTCACCTAAAAGGGTGCCTGTGTGAGATAAAAGTATGTTTTGACTAAAAAATAATTATATTTTAAGGATTTAAGGATGAATGTAGTGATTTTGGGAAAGACTGACACTAGGTATTGGAATGATGTAAGGGACCCTTTTGACATTGCAATCATGTGAGTGACGCTTACGAGTGATGATGCAATTGAGGTATCAACTGGAAAAGATGGATGAGGAATGTCAAGATATAATGGGCCTAAGCTACGTGTTGAGGATGCCCTGGTTGAGAGTACATCAGATGATGATGATAACACTGGTGGAATGATGCCATAATGACACCAAGAGCTTCCATCTACTAATTGGCAAGGCCATAGTGACTCTAGAGGATGTATGGAAGATTCAAAGTCTCCTCATATTAGGTGAGATAGTAAAGTATTACTTGATGCATGCAAATGTGACCCTATAATAGGTGTTCATGATCGATGATCTTTTGATGAGGGGCATTGAGCTAGATTTGTAGGCTAGGATAGGTTTCCTACCACAACTATCCCTATTTATGATGACATTAAAGTTGAGAGTCTTGGTACCAAACCAAAGAACTCAAGGATTTGTGATTGGCAGGGCGATGGCTCTTGAAAGGATGTTGTCAGATGGCACCATTTTTACATGGGGCTCTTATGTGCTAGTCGAGTTATACAGAGAGATGCACTTGGTTGTATACAAAGATGGGCAAAGCTTGGGGTGTGACATGAAATTTCTACATATATGAGCTTATGAGAACATTATAGTTTTATGACCAATGGTAGATAAAGGTGGAGGCCAGGGGATGCCCTATGTATTTTCATATGCTTAATTTTTGTGCATCACCATCAACTAGGGGATTTTCCTTATTGGCGATGAGTGATTGAGAGATGGATACATTTATTTGGTAGCCATATCAGAAGTGGGAGGTTTGGGATGATGATGCACAACATTTTCCCTATGTGTAGTGGATGCATTATTTTGTAGGTCAGACGTTAATGATCATTGAGTGGTACTTGTTGATCAGGGTTATGTGGTAGTTTGGTTTACAATAGATGGTGTTGATGTAGAAGGAAATTTTTGCTTAAGTGGTGCAAGAGAGAGGTGTCTAAGGAGACTATATAGAGCCATATATAGCCAGTAGGATTGGTAAGATACTCTAATATTTTCTTGGGACCCTCAATGTGCGATCATAGATATATGGACTACCTTAGACAATGATGCATGGCAGGTAGGATGTAGGCTAGTATGCCTTACTATACCACAAGATCAGGTGGCAATAGGAGGAGATGAAGGGGATGATAGTGATGGGGGGGTTGGATATGGTCAATGGGTATAGTAAAGAGTGGACCCTAGGGAGGGACACAAAGGAGAGGAGATTGTTGAGGAGGATGTTGATATTGGAGGAGAGGACCAACCATATGATGAGAGGGATATTTAGGTATGGCTTGGTTTGGTCATGTTAGAGTGAGATCAGTTGAGGATCAAGAGAGATTAGCTATGGAAATAGAAAGATGTAGCATGGGCAGAGGTCAAGAGATTACAAGGTTTGTTGGATGGGACCTAGGCTAGGAATGGAGGTCAGGGGGGTGGTAGAGATAGCTAGTAGTAGTGATGGCTAAGAGGGATGCAACTTGAGCCATAGTAGTTAAGACATATGGAGATATGGTATGATTGATATAGGAGTGAGATAGAGCTAGGAAGGTTGTTACAAGGCAGGGTATGTAAGACATGTTGTTAGATCTATTATGTGTGACATGAGAGATGTAATATTACCATACTTTGTATGAGCAGGGAATGTCAGACGAGCAAAGAGAACTTATCTTTACAATGAGTAGTAGGTCACACAGATTGAGGTTAATAAGATTAGGGCCATTAATTGGTATGGGGCCACCTCCTCCTCAAGGTTCACCACCACCACCAATCGGGGGATCAACATAGTTAGAGGAGGCAAGCACAAGATAGGATGAGAAAAATATGTATCATAGCCTTAGGGTATCAATTTTTTTTGTACAATACAAAGGCCTTTATACATTTGTATCATGAAATTTATTGATTATGATGATATATATGAGATCAAGATTTTATGGTGATGATGATTTATGCATATTTTATGGATTATTGTGTGATGCATAACATTTATGTATGACTACGTAGATGTTATTTATGATTTTATTTATATTGATGGTTACTTTATGGTGAAATTTTGAATGATTGATGTAATGATTTATGATGACTATATGGATTCATGTATTTTTTTTTGTTATGTAAAGAATCTAGACGATTGAAGTGATTAAATGATGGTTTTGTGAAGTCTGAATAATTTGATGGATGTATAAGATTATGAGTTTCTATGATTTTTATGCAACTTTGATGGATGTATGAAAACTATGTTTATATGTCATATGTATGTGTTATTAACATGTTTATGCAAGTATGAGATGGAAGATTACACAGGCGCTAAATGATTTAAGATGATAATTAAAATGGATTGAAATAATGATTCATTTTTAAAATGATGACGGATTATGGATATGAGCTAATGATTATGCAATGTTTATGGATGAAATGAATGAATATAAAAAAGGTTAATGGAATGCAAATGGATTTTTGTTGTGTATAATTTGAATGGATTATGGCTATATATGTTTTATTATGAAAAATGTGAATGAATGGCTTATTATTATGGACACTTTATTATGAAAATGTAAATGGTAATAGATGAAATGGTTAAACACAAAAAATGGTAAATGGATTAATGTATGAAATGCAAAAATATTCAAAGAATGAAATGAAAAAATGGGTAGGAAAAATGGGCTGGGTAGATGGAAGATGATGATGTATTATTTCAAGTTTTTTGAGATGACACAAAATGTAAAAGGCTTAGGTTAGGTGGGTGAGAGATCAAAGCATGGGGGGGTAGGTTAGATTGAATCCTTAAGGTATGGGATAGCAAGATGAGATGGATATGAAAATAATAAGAAAGGAATGGGTTGATAAATTTATGCTGAAAATATGGTGAGCAATCCTAAAATTTAATATAGCAGAGGAAATTATGCCCCAATGGTAGATACAACCAATGACACCAATGCTTCCTTTGTATGGAATCAAACTCTCATAAAAAGTATTGTCTCAAATACGTAATTCCATTTATAATATTAGTGGGTCTTGGAGGGAATGATAACATATACGGAAGATCCTGACACACACAAGTAGTGACAATGACTTGGAAGGCCTATGCAAAGAGGAACCTTTAGTATATAGTAAAAGCATTCACCTCCACCTAAGGTATAAAGTAGCCTTGGTGGGTCATGAAAAGGGCAACCACAAATATAGCATACAAAAATAAATGACAATGCCCCATTTTGTAACGATAAAAACATGCCAAGATATGAGTAGATATAGGTGGTTTTAACTAGGTATTTCCATGGGTCAAAAAGAAAAAAACATGACAAATCACAAAAAAAAATCACACAACCAAAATTCCTACTGCAAAATATGGGATAAGTGATGGTAAAGATTATGTCGAACTGTTACACCCCAAGCATTATTTTCTAATTACTATTACCTTGTGTGGTTAAATTGATTGAATGAATGAATGTGTTTTATGGATCTCTATTTGAATGTGTTTTATCAATCTTTATATGAATATGTTTTATGAATCTTGAACAAAGATATGATGGATGAATGATTGATGCACTTTGATATTTTATAATGTTTCTAACTATGAAATGTATGATGCATATGATTATGTTATGTTTGGCTAACTACGATAATGATGTGTCAAGTTGAGTGCAGGAATAAGTTCAAACCTCTAGAAGAGAGGTGAAGTATCACTCAATGAATAACTTGGTCTAGTAACCCTAAACGAGCCTAAACTGAGCAATCACACACTCACTTCCTAATTGGTCATATAGAGAGTCAAGTCAGTTTTTGGGAAAGGTAAGTAATCCTTGTCGTGAATGTTGTGATTGTGAATTGTGATTGAATCTGGATGTTTTTGTGTTAGTTTATCCTTGTGTGCTTATTGTGGTATCTATGAGAGATATGCATAACATGTATATATGTACATGTCTATGGTAGGCTCATACATGTGAGTGAATATAGACATAATTATACATAGGTAGACGCACCTATTCATACTCATGGACAGATCACCCATATGCATGGGTATACCGATTGGAATTAATTTACATATAGATATATATGCATATATGCATCCCATGTATGTATGTCAATCAAAGGGGTTGTTTGTATAAGTATTTTATAAAGGTAATAAAATAGGGTTACATATATGTATATGTGATATATATATATATTAATATATATGTGTGTGTGAGTTATAATAAAATATTTATATATATATAATCAAACATATATGTATATACGTAATACTATTCGTTATTTAAATAAATATGTTTGTAAACTTTATGAAATAAATAAATAAATATATATATGTATTGATACACATATATACATATATATACTATTAAACATATATATATACATATATATAATATGTGAACTGAAGTTGATAATATAAATCATAATGCACATAAGATAGCACTGAATATATTAGGTGTAATATGCAACAATGCATATAATATAAACATAGGCGCATGAATCATAAAGCGCAGCTTTATGTGGAGGATAATCCAACACATAAGTGAAAACATGACCAAGTCAAACTTCAAAACAAAGCACGTATTAAACATCGTAATTGTGTAAAGTGCATAAAGAAGGGAAGTAAATGTTGTGAGCAGCAAAGAACTATTCTACAGGTCGCGCTTGTGAAGGTGGTGCCAAAGCCTTGAGGTGGAACCATATATTTAAGATTTTATAATACAAAATAAGTCTATGAATTAAAATAAACCTGCAAATAAACAATTTGAATTAGTCAAGTGTAAATTTGGCAATATTTTGGAATAGAAGTTGAAATAGGAAACCTGCTTTCAGCTTGTTGTCCTAAATACTTAGTCGACTCAGCCATGAAATTATCATGTCTTGCAAACCTGTAGATGAGTTGTTGCATGAGGTAGAAATGTGGCAGAGATACTTGCTTGTTTGTAGCCTTCGGTTGCTCATGAGTTAGTATAAATAAAGGAGTCCATTCTACCAAATGCTACACTTATCTTTCTAATTATCTTGATGCTACATTTTGCTGTGAGTTTGAGAGCTTGTAAGTTGAGAGTTATTTTGGTATTTTGTATTTGTGAGTTTTGGGAGATTTTGTGAGAAGTAAAAGAGGATAGTCAAGTGGGATTTGGAGGAGGAGTCAACCATATTAAGGAATCATACTAGAAAGGAGATAAATTAGTTGGAACTTAAATAGGCATGCTAGTTCTATTCCTCTATATTTATGTTGAAAAGGATTAAGAGCTTATTTACCATATTGAGAAAAGAGTGTTTTTGAATATGCTTGGAGTTTGTTTGATTGTTTGTATGTATCAAAGTTATGCAATATGTTGTAGAACATTTCTTGTTGAATGATTCTTTATGTACCCTATATATGGGAGTTTATTTATAGTGCAATGTAGTTATACTATGTGTAGATATATTTTCTATACATAAGGAGTCTACATTAGACGTATGTAGCATTATGCAAGATGTTATTAAAACACTTTGGTAGTATAGTCGTATTGCTATAGAATGAATATGTAGGGTTATTCCTGGGATTGGTTAGATCCGTGGAAAAGTGGGTAACCTAAATATAGAGTATAATGGCCATTTTAAACTAAATCAAGCCAAGAAGGTGGGTGACCATGTGACATATACTCTAAGTTAAGGGTAATGGAAACTTTGGCCAAAGTAGTGTAAGTAGCCACTATTTACACTGTCAGTTTCACTGTGATTCAGGATTATGTACTAGGCATGGGAATTTCATACAAGTAAGTTGTAACCACTGTATGTCGGTCTAGAAATGTATAGGACACAACACTAATCTCAAAATAGGCTATTGTTATGAGGTTACCAATCCAATCTCTTCGTCGAAGGGTAGGGCCATCTAATCGGTTAGGTAGATGTGCGGGGGACCATAGTAAGTTCGAGGTTGGCGAAAAAGCACTTGAGTGATGCTTCTCCTCTTTAGTTTGCGACCAAGATTTGAGGGGGAACTCCTAGACCATTGTACTTTATACTTATTGTAAGCTTGTTTAAAGCTATGCTTGTAATTCATATCCATCTCTATTGGAATTGATAACATGAAATGTCATATGAAAATCATGTATAATCATTATTTGAATCAATGAAAGGAATTATTTTGTATGCAATGGAAAATTTTGGAATTATGTTTCAAATATGCATTTATTATTCAAAGGAAATGAAAATTTTATTGCTCTTAAAGATTAGATGCATAAACTATTCACTTGTGAGTAAAATATAGGAAAATTACTATATAGAACAATGGGCATGTTGCACAAACTCAGGAAGGACTCATCCCTATGGGCATAAATGAGGGGGATTGTCATAGATGGTAGGAAAAGAATGACGATGAATAATGGGCATGTTACTTTTGTTGATCTAATCATGATTTTCAGAAAGCATATGTGTGTCCGCATGTTTGATGTTTTAATTTTTTCCATTGAGCAATTCTTATGAAGCTCAAATGATGATGATGGTATGGTATGATTCCCTTATAATGGTGAAGTATTTTTTATTATGGGTGGGGATGGTGAAAATGTTTTATTATGGGATATGAATGACTAGGCCCATGACCAACCCAATCCAAGTTCATACTCAGGTATTTCTTCTTGAGGTTTTTGAGGATGGTAGCATGGTATGCTCGATGGATGAGAATTTTATGCAAACTTGGTAGACTTATTATGATAATGGGAAAATAATGCAAGTTGTCTCATCAATCGTATCAAAAAGAGGGAAGGTGTAGGAAGTATATGGGAATTTTAGTTATGTAAGTTGTCTTATCGATCATATAAAAAAGAGGGAAGGTGTGGGACTGATGGGAATGGAGAGAAATATGGTAGGTCTATCATAGAAAAAATTATATAGGTTGTCTAAAGAAAGGGAGGATGAGTTCACAGAGGTGGGGGAAGGATTGAGTGACAAGAAGGAATGTATGACGAGGTGAGATCATGATATGAAAAGCTTCCCTATTACAAAGTAAAGGGAGGTTAGGTGCATGGTAGAAAAAGATTCTTCATTATAAAATGAAGGAAAGTGAAGTGAAGTGACAATCATTCCAAGCCATGGTAGGTATGTGAATGAATATACAAGGGAATTTGAAAATGGTGCATGCATGACTATATAGGATCATGCATTTTTTCTTTTACTACAAATGTATAATTGGGTGGGTGGATGGGAGGAATGAATTTCCTAGTAGATGGTGGATATGACTCTACACATGACACCTTTTTTCCAAATTTTAACCATTGTACTTGCTCAAGGTACCACAAGAAGTGGCTTTCACCATTGGAAAAATTATTTCTCTTTACTAATTTATTTTTTTTTTTTAATTTTTAATTTATTTTTATTTTTCATGCATAAAATTTCTTGAGGTGCATAATATTCATTGGGTCTTCTAGTAGCTCACCTTCTAGAGTAACTAGTTGATAATAACCTAACCCATATTTAGTTGTGATGACATAAGGACCTAACCAATTGGGCTCAAACTTGCCTTTGTTTTCATGGTCCTATAGATTCCATTATTTTCTTTGAGTACTATGTCACCAATCTCAAGTTGTCTTGGCTTTATCTTCTTGTTATAACTATGTTAGAGCCAATTTTGATAAACCTATAGGTGATTCAAAGTATTAAGGTGTTTTTCATCCAATAACTCCAATTGTTATAGATGAGACACTTTGTACTCTTATTCATTAATAAGATGTTGCAATGATATTATCAAATATTGGAGTTCAACATTAATTAGCAAAATGGCCTCAGTTCCATAGATAAGGGACTATAGGGTTGCACCAGTGGGAGGAAGTGTGTATGTTGGTTCAATAAGCCCATAAGGTAGGATTGAGTTGTAAATTTTCCAATCACGACTAGCTTTATTAACTGTCTTTTTTAGTATTTTCAAGATGGGTTTGTTTGTAGCCTCAACTTGGTCATTTCCTTGTGGGTAATAGGAAGTGTAAAAATGATATTGTATATGGAATTTTTGGCATAGGTCACAAAATTCTTAATTCTTAAATGGTTTTTTATTATCCATGACAATGGAGGAGGGAATACCAAAGCAAAATATAATGTAGTGAAGGATACATTTTATAATTTGTTTTACTATAATATATGTTAACAAAATGACTTCTACCCACTTAGTAAAGTATTTTGTGACAGTGATAATGAACTTGTGGCCATTGGAAGAAGATGGATGGATTTTGACAATGAGGTCTAATCCCCACTGTGAGAAGGGCCATGGATTAAAAATGGGTTGCAAATCATGTGATGATGCATGGATTAAGTCACCATGTTGCTAGCATGGGCAATAGGTCTCTACAAACTTATACACATCTTGTTACACTATCAACCAGTAATATCATTCACAACAAATTTTTAACTAGGGTAAAACCATTGGAATTGGCTCGACAAATGCCTTCATGAATCTCACATAAAGTAGTTCAATCCTCTTCTATGTCCAAGCACCTTAAGAGCTTCCTTCAAAGATCCTTTGATAAAGTTTACCACTCAACAAGGTAAAGTGAGAGGACATATGTGTGGAGGACTATGTGAAGTGGATAGGTTAGGAAGAAGGGTTTTTTC
This sequence comes from Sequoiadendron giganteum, assembly GCA_007115665.2. NCBI lineage: Eukaryota > Viridiplantae > Streptophyta > Pinopsida > Cupressales > Cupressaceae > Sequoiadendron > Sequoiadendron giganteum. Next base: position 191,736,720 of record CM021107.1, on the reverse strand, counting down.
ATGGAGGTAATTGTATATATCTTGATACCAAGATGAATTATGAAAAAATATCACATACTAGCTAGGATTCAGGAAGGTCATAGGTAAGAATGAATAGCTATTCTATCAATAATTCATATTGTTGGATATTTTGGGGTATGTCCTATAGGGACTCAATTGTTTCCATGAAATTAAATGCTTTATTACTTGAACAGGGCACTTGATTAAATTGTATTTGTGTGAAATATTACTTAAAGCTATCCACCACACATCTACAATGAAGAAACTTGTCATATTTTGTTTGATATTCATCATTTACTTGCTTGATGACTAATTGAGAGTCTCCATAGACCTATAATTTTGTGATTTTTGATTGGATAGCCATCCAAAGTCCTATAAGTAGTGCCTCATATTTTGCAATAGTATTAATGCAAGGGAACACAATGTGATAAGACTTAGGAATGTAATCGCCTTGAGGGGTGATAAATAATATTCCTACCTTCCAACCATGTTGAGTAAAAGATCCATCAAAATACAAGCTCCACCATGTACCTTCATCAAGAGAGAAAATGCCTTCATCCGAGAACTATGTTAAAAGTGGGTGGTTGTTTATTAAAGGGACTTTTGTAAGTTGATCAACAACCATTGTCCTTTTATAGCCTTTATGTCCATATATTCAATATCAAAATAACTAAGGATCATAACCCATTTTATCATGTAACCTATGAGAGTAGCTTTAGAGAGCAAATATTTGAGTGAATCAACTATAGAAATGAGTTGTCTTGTGTTTGAGCATGTAATATTGTAAATTTTTGGCACAAAAAGACAACTATGAGACACACCCTTTTGATTGGAGTGTAATTTAGTTCATGCAAGGTCATAAATTGTCACCCTTGACAATTTCACACTATGTTTTGCTCCCCCTTAAATAATTGGACCTTATTGTACACCTAATTTCCTAAATTATACATTTTGGGGCCCATTTAATCATTTGTTGAAAATTTTCATATAGAAAACCAATGCATACATTTAATATTTTTCCCTTGACACCTTAAGTCCCACAAAATAGGGATAGGACACTGATGCCTAGGGTGACTTGGTCCCCCTATTTTTCCTCCAAAATTGAATATGTTGGAGGTGGCATTTTATTATTTTAATTTCAAATGTCCAATGTTGGCTATCTGATTTAACTTGTGGGAAATTAGAATAATTGCATATAAATACCTAGTCATTGCATCATTTGAAAGGGAATGCACATTATGGAGAGAATTAAGCAAGAATTATTGTCAAGAGCATTATCAAGCAAGTCAAGAGTAGCATTTCAGAGATTTATTGTAGCAATTCAATATCAAAGCATCATGTCAAATTATGTGTCTAAAGAAGATTGGGAGAAGTTTGAAGGTTAATTACTCATTGTTACATGCAAACCCTACATCTTGACAAAAAATGGAAACTAAGTTATTGCAATATTTGGCAGTACTCTACCTAGTCTATTTCTGTAGACTAAATTTGTCTGACTTTCCAAATTTGTTGTTTTTACATCAAAATACTTATTTGCATACTTAGCCTAGTCAAAAAATTGCATTTAAATCATAAATCCATACCAAGTTTGGTCAAGGGAAAGTTGACTCAGCTCTCAAGTTGCAAGTCATTCCTAAATGTTATCCAAAACTATCAAACCCTCACAATCACAATCAAACAAACAACCCCCAATTAAATAAGGAAACGGTGACAAACCCTAAAGAGCCAAATCTCCCTAAGGTTTCCCTTTTTCCCACAATTCATTTTGGTGAACTTTACATGTCAACATTATAAACCTTTTGAAATCTAAAGCAATTCATCCTAAATATAGGTTTAACTTTGCATTGTTTTGCATTATTCACTTAGGAATTCATTTTCACATCATAAAAGGCTTAAAAATTCAAAAATTGCATCATAGGTTGCAATAGGATTAATTTCATTCATCATAGCTCAGATCTACATTCCAATTGCATTTAACAATCTATATTAGGTCATTTAAATCTAAAATCTGTTGGCAATATGATTGTCATTGATGTCAAAAGGGTGCTATAAGGATGTATTGATGTCATTGTGTAAGAGGGAAGATAAGCTAAAGGAAACAACGATGAAATCAAATGAATGAGATCAAAACAAAGACAAATTCCAACCTACTCAAGAAATGAAATTACAAATCAATGAATTCAACAAAGCAATGATATCATGAAAGAAAACATAAATTGAATTCACGAATTATAATGTTACCATCCCATGTCGAATTGTGTTCATATCGATTTCGGATTACTTGGATCAATATGAAGCCTCCATTGTTGTGCAAAAAAGCTTCAAAAGGTATGTTAATGGTGATCAAAGATATAAGTATTTTCTCTTGAGAGTTCGATAGTTAATTCAGCATGACCTCTCTACACAAATTCTCTAGATTCTCTGATCATTTTTGAGAAGGAAGAAGGTCGTTTTATAGATTTTCAAGTTTCAGATGAACGATCGAGATTATATAATGAAATATCATGACCAATGGTTGAGAACTTTTGAGAGGAAATAGATTGGTTAGTTAAATCCTTTGATTAATCTAATTAAGGATTTTAATTGGATAATCAGTGGGATTAGATTGGAATGATTGGTGGGATTGGGAAAGCCAGATTGAGTGTTTAGTGGGATTGAGAAAGTCAGGTTGTGTTAGGAAATAGATGGGTTAGTTATCCAATTAGAATGAGAAATCAGTGGTCATGGTTTACTCAATCAAAAAGGGGTGAGGATAATTAGTTAATTGAATAATTAATGAATATTAGAGATGAACATGCAAGTTTTCTTTTTGACTTTAACAAATAAAGATATATTTATTTGTTGACCATGTTGAGTGATTTTGGGGTAATTGAATAATTGATTTAATTTAGAGAAGGGAAAGTGGTTTAATTAAATCATTAATGATAACAATTTAATTGATTTAGATGAATCGGGTATATTAGTGACATAATTAAATAATTTGTGTTTATTTAATTAATCAAGATATATAAGGTTAAATTAGGATATTTATTAAATAAATGAGATTTATTTAATTAGTCAAAAAAGATGATTGAGGATGAATTAATTAAATAATGTTAAATCACTTAATTAATAGACGAATATAAAATTTGATAATAATTAAATAATAATGTATTGTTTAATCCTTTAGGGAAGAAGGGTGAAAGTTAAATAGTGTTGTTCAACAGTAAAGACAATTTAGGGTATCTACATTGTTCACCATTTAAATTGCGAGTGTTGTGTCAAAGAAAATTCAAAAATTTCCTACTCAGGAGTTCCTCGATATGCCCCGGTGACGGTAGGATAGCATGGTGCCCCCTCGAGAAATTTGGTAAATTTTTTGGATAATGAGCCAATTTTTTTGACAAACTGATGTGATATGTTTTAAGTGCAAGGATTGATAAAAGAAATGTTGACTAGAATAAAATGTTAGTAAGATTTAGAAGAAAGAATAATTTGGATGATTGATGGTATGTATTCTAGATCATCGTTACTACTACCTTTTTGCTTTCATGGAGGACCAAGTAGTTGTTTAGCAATCCTTATTGATATAGTAGATAGAAACGATGTACCAGGTATTAATGAATAAGGAATCTTTGTATCTATTGCATGGACTTTGATTCTACAATCAAGGAGTATTCTTGCTCATACTAGACATACAAAAACCCTATTAGAGTGTATGGGTAAGAAGTTTCAAAATTACTTAGGAGTTGTTACATAGAAAGGTATGAAGTACCTATTATGAAACCGCTATATGAATTATCCTAAAATATCTTTCATACATAGAGAAAAGCAAGTATTCACCATGGTAGTATTACAAAATATCCAACAAACAGAGCACACAAAAAATCAATGATCAATGCTTTGTTCCTTCCTCTCTAAATCCTTATGGACATCCTCAAGAGATCCTAGGAATGTGATAATAAGATAAATATAAAATATAAGATCATAAATAGATAAATAATGCTACTATATAACTTGCCATAGTTGTTTGATGTTTCAGGATGTTATCCATCAGTGATGTCTATTGTAGGAACGATTTATCCGTTAAGACATACGTCAGGATGTTGATGATGATTTATCGATAGGTAGGTAGTTTAATACTTAGGTCATTGTTTTAGTCTGATGATGATCAAGTCTTTGTTGAGAAAATGTGTCTCAACTTCCAGCTTGAAGCCCCTATTTCCATGACTTGGCAAAAATATGATGTTTCTATTGTTTATCGCCGTACCGCACCTAGCCTCATCTTAGCCTTAATCGCTTTACTGCAGCAGTCTGTTCTTACCCTGGCGGTACCGCAGTGGAAGGGTGGCGGTTACCTCTTTACCGCTCGTAGTCTTGTCCCTGACCGCGATGATTGCGATTGCCTTCGCTCGGCCGGTTTGGTTGGTCATCGCCATACCGCGGGCGGTTAAGTCCTTGATCGCGGTGGTGGCGATGAGATTGCCTACGATCACCTTGGCTGCTATCACCTTACCATTGGTAGTGGGTCCACTCACCATGGTGATCACGGTGAGACTGCTAGCGGTCTTGTTGACGATCATTGCCCTACTGCGGGGTGGTCTATCAACCCCCACGATAGCACGGTTTGACCGCTAGCGGTCACCATGGCCGGTTATCTCGTTGTCATGGCTTGTGTCAACCCAGACGACGGTAGCGCAAGACGGTTAGTGGATGCGCTCAATGAAGTCTGTGGGTGAGCTCGGTCAAGCTCATCGCATTATCGCAGGCCGACTCGGTTGGTGCTTTGGTAGCGTGAGCAGGTCTTGGACAGGCTTGGTTGGCCGAACCACCATATCGCAGACGGGTCAGTTCGACTCGACGATAGAGAGAGGAAGCTTGAGGGAGCTCGATTGGGCTCACTGCATTACTGTGAGTGGGTCGACTCAACTCGGTAGTGGAGTGGTATGAGTGTAGGGAGCTCAGATGAGCTCAGGATTGTGTTTGACCGAGTTGGACTCAGTGGCAGGAGTGGTAGGTGAATGATTTTCGGACACGTGGCAGTTTGACTGCTTTTGGTTGGCCAAAGGCTTTTGTGGCAACAACAGTAATTGCAGGCCGACTTTGGTTGGCGTTAAGGACCTGATTTGGGTGGTGGCATTAATACCTGGGTGGCTCGATGCAGGAAGATTAACATGGGATGATCGATTGCATGATTGGATTAGAGATTGATGTACCTTATGATCGATGGTTGATTGAGAAGAATTGAATGCAACGTATGACTTATCAAGTGAGTGCAATATTGCATGAGAGAGATAATTCAAACTGTATGTTTTTAGAGAAAATATTGCAACAGTGAGATAGTTCTGATAGTGTTGCTGTGAGCTGATCAGAGAAGACTGTATATTGTATGTAACCTTTTTGTTACTGTAATACATTTGTCTTGACTTTTTGTGGTGGGTTTTTTACCTGAAAAGGTTTTCCCACGTATATCTTGTGTCAACTGTGATTTCTTATTTCTGATTGTCTTTTCTATGCTTATTGTATTTATCTCAAATAGTTTTGAAAGCTATTAGGAATCAATTTATGCTCTTCTCCTCTATTGCATTAGTGTTAAGGGAATGCATTCTGCACTATTGGGTCATTAGATCCTGCATGTTTTTCCCTTCAAGTGGTATTAGAGCCTGGTCCGTTGTGTTATCCTTGAGAGAAAGCTCAGTTTTTTGTGCTAATACTGTTTCAGTGGGAGTCTTGCATTGTTGAAACTTGTTTCTATTTGAGATAGCAAGTACATCAGGTAGAGTAGACATTGAAAAATTTAATGGCAACAACTTTGAGTTGTGGAAACTCAAAATGGAAGACTTGCTGGTGGATAGAGACCTCTGGATTGCAGTGTCTGGAACTAAGCCACAAAGTACGGCTCAAGAGGCTTGGGATCTTGCTGATAGAAAGGCAAGAGATCTGATAAGACTGAGTCTGACCGATTCTATTCTCCTGAACGTTCATGAGGAGCAGTCTGTAGCTTCATTGTGGAAGAAGCTTGGTGATATTTATCAGGGAAAGTCTCTGGTAAATAAGTTATTCTTGAGGAAGAATTTGTACTCCTTGAAAATGGATGAAGGTGCATCTGCTACAGACCATCTGAACTCGTTTAACATGAGTGTTACTCAGCTGGCGTCTGTAGGTGTAAAGACAGAGGAGGAAGATCATTGCATGCTCCTATTCTGTTCATTACCTGATAGTTGGGATCATTTGGTGATAGCTATTGGAAGCACAACCACTGCATTCAAGATGGATGATGTGGTTGATTCGCTCTTGTCTAAATAAATGCAAAGGAAGTCTTCTGAGATGGCCAAAGAGGCTCTTGTTGTTTGAGGTAGACCAAAGGAGATAGGCAAAAAAGATAAGAAGTCAAAATCCAAATCTACAGGAAGATCGAAGTCTCCTGGTAAAAAGTTCAAGGTGAGATGCTGAAACTGTGGGAAACCTGGTCATATCAGGAAGGACTACAAGGAGAAGAAGAAGAATGCTTCTGACAATGAATATTCTCAAAGTGATGCAGATGCCTTCATTGCAGCAGCCTTGACAACTCAGGTATCAGATGATGTCTGGTTGGTTGACTCAGGCGCGTCCTTTCACATGACGTCCAATAGAGAATGGTTCTCTAATATGAGAAGTATGATGGTGGAAAGGTGTACTTGGCAAGCGATTCAACGCTGGAGATAGTTGGTAGAGGAAGAGTCAGAATTCAGTTTCCTGATGGGAGAGTCAAAGGTATTGGTGGCGTACTTCACATACCAGGTCTGGTTCAAAATCTTCTTTCTGTCAGTAAGTTGAATGATGCTGGTGTAGAAGTTCCTTTCTTAAGTAGGGGATGCAAAATGGCTAGAGGTGCAATGGTGTTGGCTAAGGGTGTTCGTACTGGCACTCTGTACAAGTTGGATGCACGTTCTTTTCTTTATAACAATGCCTCTGTAAAATCATGCAATGCTACACCTATAGAGAAAGATGAAGACACTTCTCTTGCTGCAAATGCTATGGAGGTAAAACTCCCAGCTAAGAAGACCATGCTATGGCATCATAGACTTGGTCACATTGGTGTGAAAGGTTTAAAATCCTTGAAGAATAAAAATCTTGTAGAAGGGCTTGATGATTGTAACCTTGAGTTCGATTTTTGCGAACATTGTATCTATGGAAAACAACACTGTGTTTTATTTTATTCTAGTCCTCATAAATCTTCTAGCATACTGGATTATGTTCATTCAAATGTGTTTGGTCCAGTTAATGTTCCTTCGTTATCGAAGTCTAGATACTATGTTTCTTTTATTGATGACTGTTCAAGAAGGGCATTTGTATACTTTCTTAAAAGTAAATCAGAAGTGTTTAGTTGGTTTAAAGAATTTAAATCTTTGGTAGAGAATCAGACTAGAAGGAAAATCAAATGTTTAAGGATAGACAATGGCTGTGAATTTTGTTTTACAGATTTTTAAAGGTATTGCACTGATCATGGAATTAAGAGGCATAACACAACGCCTTACACTCCACAACAGAATGGAGTTGCTAAAAGGCTAAACATGACGCTAATGGAAAAGGCAAGGAGTATGCTGAGTGGTGCTGGTCTGGAGCAGAAGTTCATGGTTGAGGCTGTGGCTACAACATGTTATATAATAAATAGATCTCCTTGCTCTACTCGTGTTGATAAAACTCCTTTGGAAACATGGTCTGGTAAGAAGCCCTCTCTGAGGCATGTCCGTGTGTTTGGCTGTGAGGCATATGTTCATGTGCCAAATGAAAAGAGATCCAAATTGGATAACAAAGCTGTCAAGTGTATTCTCATTGGCTATGAAGTTGGTGTGAAGGGATACAAGCTTTGGAACCCTGTTACTGAGAAGGTTTTGTACAACAAAAGCGTGATATTTCATGAGCTAAAACCTTCAGTAAATGATCAACAACTTGAGATAAATTAGACTGACAAGAAGAAGGATGCAGTTGATATTCCCCAAACTACAGAAAGGAGAGAGCTGCATGGTGTACCTGAGACTGAGGAGAGCTCAAGCAGCTTTGGAAGTTCTGATGATGAAGAACAACCTCAACCTGTAAGAAGATCTACATGAGAAAAAAGGCAACCTGAAAGGTATGGTTTCTCACTGTTAAATTCGAATTGTGCCTAAGCTTTAATTACCAACACTGATGAGCCTAGGACTGTAAAAGAAGCAATCAACATGGCTGATTCAAATTCTTGGCTGCAAGCCATGAATGGAGAGATGGATTCTTTGAAAAAGAATGAAACCTAGAATTTGGTACCACTGCCTAAAGGGTGAAAGCCTATTGGCTATAAGTGGATATTCAAAAAGAAAACAGGCCTTGATAACAATGCTGAGAAGTATAAGGCAAGGTTGGTTGCAAAGGGATTTTCTTAAATTGAGGGAATTGACTATGGAGAGATTTTTTTCCTTGTAGCAAAGTTGACATCCATCAGATTTCTGTTATCATTGGCAGCTGTGTATGATTTTGAAATTGAACAAATGGATGTGAAGACAACGTTTCTCCAGGGTGAGCTAGAAGAAGAAATCTACATGTCCCAGCCTAAGCATTTTGTTCAAAGAGTTAAACAAAATCTGGTTTGTAAGTTAAATAAATCTCTCTATGGTTTAAAACAATCTCCTAGAATGTGGTACCAAAAATTTGACACGTTTGTGTTGTCAATTGGATTTGTGAGATCAAAATCTGATCATTGCATTTATTATAAATCTGAGAATGATCGTGTGCTTGTTATTACCCTGTATGTGGATGATATGTTATTCATTGGAAATAGCAAGACTATGATTTTTGATTTTAAATCTCAGTTGTCTGCAAAGTTTGAAATGAAAGGTCTTGGTGCAGCTAGGTACTTTCTTGGAATGGAGATAACCACAGACAAAACAAGTAGAAAGCTTTGGGTCAGCTAGAGTAAGTATGTAAAAATAGTTATGGAGAGGTTTAGCATGGATGATTGCAAGCAGCTTGTTGTTCCAATCATGCATGGAACTAAGCTGTCTGTTGAAGACTGTCCAAAGTCTGCTACTGAGATGGAGGACATGGCCAGTGTGCCTTATGCAAGTGTTGTTAGCAATTTGATGTATGCTATGGTCTGCACAAGACCAGACATTGCCCAAGCAGTGGGAGTTCTAAGCCAATTTATGGCAAATCCAGGAAGATCACATTGGGATGTTGTGAAGAGAGTATTCAGGTATTTGAAGGGGACTTCAGACTTCGCCCTGTGTTACCATGGAAGTTTGGTTGCATCACAAAGGACTCTCAACATTCATGGGTATGTTGATTCAGATTGGGCAGGGGACATTGACAGCAAGCAATCCACCAGTGGATACACTTTCATGCTTAATGATGGAGCAATCAGTTGGATGAGCAAGTGACAGGCTGTAGTTTTATTATCCACGACAGAGGTAGAGTACATGGCTGCAACTCATGCCTATAAGGAGGCTATTTGGCTGAGGCGTTTATGTTCAGACATTGGATTTAATGCAAGGCATATCACTATTTTTTTTGACAGTTAGAGTGCCATTTGTTTGGCAAAGAATCCGACCTTTCATGCCAGGACCAAGCACATTGATGTGCAATATCACTTCGTGAGGGATATGGTTGAAGATGGCAAGGTCAGTCTTGAAAAGGTAGACACCTTGAAGAATGTTGCAGACGCTTTAACAAATCCAGTTAGCATAGACAAGTTCATATGGTGCGCAAAATTGATGGGCCTTGGGGCCTATGACAGACAATAATTTTTCAATGCCATGAGGGAGCTGGAAGTGTTTTCCAAGTGGGAGCTTGTTGAGAAAATGTGTCTCAACTTCCAGCTTGAAGCCCCTATTTTCATGACTTGGTGAAAATTTGATGTTTCTGCTGTTTACCGCCATACCGCGCTTGGCCTCATCTCAGCCTTAATCGCTTTACTGCAGCAATCTGTTCTTACTCTGGCGGTACTGCTGTGGAAGGGTGGCGGTTACCTCTTTACCGCTCGCAGTCTTGTCCCTGACCGTGGTGACTACGGTTGCCTTCACTCGACCAATTTGGTTTGTCACCGCCATACCGCGGGCGGTTAAGTCCTTGACCGTGGTGGTGGCGATGAGACCGCTTGCGGTCGCCTTGGCTGCTACCGCCTTACCATTAGTGGTGGGTCCAATCAACGTGGTGATTGTGGTGAGACCACCAGCGATCTGGCTGATGGTCATCGCCCTACCGCGGGGTGGTCTGTTGACCCCCATGGTATCGCGGTTTGACCGCCAGCGGTCACCATGGCCGGTTACCTCATTGTTGCGACTTGTGTCAACCTGGACAGCGATAGCGCGGGATGGTTAGCGGATGCGCTCGGTGAAGTCTATGGATGAGCTCGGTCAGGCTCACCGCATTACCGTGGGTTGACTCGGCTGGTGCTCCAGGGTCGCGGGCAGGTCTTGGATGGGCTCGGTTGGCCAAATCGCCATACCGCGGATGGGTCGGTTTGACTTAGCGGTAGAGCGGGGAAGCTTGAGGGAGCTCGGTCGGGCTCACCGCATTACCGTGGGTGGGTCGACTCAGCTCGACGGTGGAGCGATATGAGTGTAGGGAGCTCAGATGAGCTTGGGACTGTGTTTGACCGAGTTGGACTGGGTGGCAGGAGTGGTAGGCGAATGCTTTTTAGACACATGGCAGTTTGACTGCTTCTGGTTGGCCAAAGGCTTTTGTGGCAACAACAGTAATTGCAGGCCAACTTTGGTTGGCGTTTAGGACCCGATTTGGGTGGTGGCATTAATGCCTGGGTGGCTCGATGTAGGAAGATCGACATGGGCTGATCGATTGCGTGATTGGATTAGAGATTGATGTACCTTGTCATTGATGGTTGATTGAGAAGAATTGAATGCAGCGTATGACTTATCAAGTCGAGTACAATATTACATGAGAGAGATAATTCAAACTATATGTTTTTAGAGAAAACATTGCAATAGTGAGATAGCTCTGATAGTGCTGTTGTGAGCTAATCAAAGAAGACTGTATATTGTATGTAACCTTTTTGTTACTGTAATACAATTGTCTTGACTTTGTGTGGTGGGTTTTTTACCTGAAAAGGTTTTCCCACGTATATCTTGTGTCAACTGTGATTGCTTATTTCTGATTGTCTTTTCTATGCTTATTGTATTTATCTCAAATAGTTTTAAAAGCTATTAGGAATCAGTTTATGCTCTTCTCCTTTGTTGTATTAGTGTTAAGGGAATGTATTCCACACTATTGGGTCATTAGATCCTGCATGTTTTTCCCTTCAGTCTTTGCAATATTTTGCTTGGAAATTTTAGATTTTGATGTTTTCTTTGCTTTTTCAAATGTTGAAGGTGATGATTGCTTATTATGAATGGAAATTTTATTGCGGATAGGTGACAATGGAGATAAGACCTTTTGTGATTTTATAATTTTTTGATGTTGTTTTTGTTGTTTTCAAGAGATTTAGAAACAATTAGAGGGACCTAAAGGGACTAACCTAGTGCCTCGGGGGCTCATCGATGATGACCTTTCCTACGTAAGAAACACAAAGACATCATAGTTCGACTGTATTAAGTGACACTATTTTTGGAGTTTTCTAACTCTTTACTAATGTTTTTGGATTTTGATAAGATATTTGAATTATTATTTTTGACCAAGTTTAAAAGATCAAGAGGGACACCTAAAGGGGACTAACCTAGGGCCTTGAGGGTTCATCAATGATGGCCTTTCCCACGTTATACATGCAGAGGCTTGTAGTTCTCTTAACCATGATAAGAGTATATTTTCTACTTTTTTGATGTTCAAATGTTTTTGGATTTTCCAAGGATATTTGAATATTTTTGGATTTTTGATTAAGTTTAAAGACCATGACGGACACCTAAAGGGATTGAGTAGGGCCTCAGGGGCTAATAAAATATTAGCCTTGCCTATGTTATACACACAAAGACCACATATTTCAACTACTTGACTCAAAATATATAAACATTTTTGAGATTTTGATATTTTCGACTTTGTTTTGGATTTTGAAGATTTTCTGGATGTTTTTGATTTTGACAGTTTTTCAATTGTTTTGGATTTTTTGTCATAATGATCATACAAATTAATGATAAAGAGATATCAGTATGTATGTATATCGAATAGTCTCTTGAGATCTTACTGATAGCCAGACTAAAATTGATTGATCTGATTGACTAATTACCGATAATTTTATAACATTATTGAGGATACGTAAAAATGTAAGGATAGTGTTGTCAAGATAGGAACAACACAAAGATTGGTAAGGATACATCCGAAGATGATGATTGATTGATCAGATAATGATTGATTGAGATTTGTAGCTAGGCTAGGAACAAGATTGTTGAATGTTTTGATGCCATGTTGAAGCATCAACAAGATGCAACTATTATGGATTGTTTGAATGGCGTGGACAATTCCTAGATCATAATGTGAGCTATAAGAAATAGATCAAGATTTATTTTGAAGAAAGATATAAGTACCTATCTCCAATGTTTAGCAATGTAAAAAAATGCAAGGATTATCTTGTGATTGGATAACATGTTTGGATAGAGTATGCCCCTTTGGACAATGCCTTATTTCTTAGATAATGCTGGATAGGATACAATCAATGATAGTGACCCATGCCAAGACGTTTACCATAAGAAAATGTGAAGTGTACAACGAATCTTTGTCAAGATCAAGATAAGTTGGATTTGGAAAAAATGGGTTAGATGAATGGTTCATGGATTTATTATGGATAAGATGGATGGATGATTGATGGAATGTTGGATTTATTATGGATAGGATGAGATTCTTCCACCTAAAATGGTGCACATAGATTCTTGATTCTACTCATGACACCTATTTTCCAGGTTTTCATCATGGTACTTGTCCAAAGCACCACCATAGTGGTTTTCATTGGAGGACGATTTTTTTCTTGATTTTTATTTTTAGTTTTTTGGATGTCACACAAGACATCTATTTACCAGGTTTTCATCATGGTGATGATTTTTTTGAAAGATTTTGTGCTTTGTTGAACCACCTGGTGGTGTTGATGTAGATATTGTTGGTGCTAATATAGATGTTGTTGTTGTCATGATATGCCAACGATCTCACTTGAAGGAGTTATTTTGCTAAGATACAGGTGCTTGAATGTAACCCCTGATAATTCTTGTCTTCTTTGTCAATATCGAGGTTAACCTTGCCTAGCTGTGTACATCACAATAAGGTTCCCTTAGAGTCATTATGATTAAAAGTTGTTGCCAAGACACGATCAATGTGAGACTTGGATATCTTGGATGTCAGAGTGAATGGTGAAATGCATTAAGAGATATGAGATGTAGATGGATTGGTCGATAGTTTGGAATCTTTGACTATCCAAGCTTGGGATGATGAGCAATGATGGGTGGATATGGAGATTCAATTGGGACCAACTTCTTCATATAATTTTTAGGTCACTCTTGAAGCTTTCTTTTGTATCGCTAGACATTTTTGATGGATGAACTTCCCTTTTTGATTTTTCCCCATAGTTTCTTTGACTATTGGAGTTTGAAAGGGATGATTTTCTTATTTTTTCTTTGGTACCCATTTGTATTTGCTTTGTCCATTATGTTTTACCAATTATTTTTCTTCAATGACTTGTTCCTTTCTTTGATATAACTTTTTCTCTTATTGTTGGCCCCAAATAGAGGGTGGAAAAATACGTGGATGAAAATTCATGATATGGCTATTTGTAGCATTGGTAGTGGTTTCATCATAAGGAATATTTGTGCTCTCTATGTTGATGTTTACATTAGATAAAGTTACCCCTGGTATTATAGAGGTATCACTGATATGTTTAGATTTCTTAATTGTTGAATAACCAAGACCTTGATGCTTAGGATTGTCAATAATTTGTACCGATTCTAGGATACCTTGTTCATGTTTGTCTAATTGTCTGCCTTGATAATGCATCTATTGAATTTTTTTATTTGCAATAGGATGTGATTTATCTTGGAAACAAGATGCTAATCCTTCTCTGCTTTACTGTGGATCTTCAAAGGCATGATGTCTTTGTTATTGGTAAGATAGCTTGCTTTGAAAAAAGGTAATTGATCCAAGTTTATAAGTGATAGGATCCTCAATATGTGGGATAAATTCCTAATTGGCATCTTTGGCTATGCCTTGATCACGGGTAAGGATGTTAAGAGTAGGAGATTCTTGTTCATTGGTAATAATGTTAAGAGCATGAGAATCTTGTTTTGGATGAATATTATCTACATTTCCTTTAGGAGTAATCATCTCATGGGTAGATGTATGTGCACTTGGTATATGGATTTTCTCTTCTTTTGGAAAACGTTGGATGTCTTGGAAGGTATTCACCAAGTTATTATAGTGTTTTGGTGATAGGGATTCTTGATCTTGACTTTGTGTGGTGTTATTTTTGATATGCTTTAGTTCATGTTCTTGACATGGATCAACTTCAAAGAATGGATTTTTTTGTAAAGGATCCTTTGATTTCCTTGAAATGTGAACATGTGGGTGATAGCTCTTGGATTAGGTTTTTTGCATTGGGTATAAGTGTTGGATTAAGATTATCTTGATCATCAATACATGCTACCATGTGGTTGAATTATGTCAATATATCTTGGACTGGATCATTTCTAGACTTTGGTGATTGATTTTGATCATGTTTGGGAATAAATTCTTGATGTATGTCCTCTTGCTCATTGGATGGTATAGAGGCATATTTAATGTGATTCATGGTAGATAGATCTTGAGCATTGTTTTTAATATTTGAGGTTGAGATATTGTCAATTATGTCATTGGTAGATGGCTCTTGATCATTGTCTTCAATTTTTGAGGTAGAGATATTGTTAATGTTATCATTAGTGTTCGGACCTTGAATGTTGTCTTCAATATCAATTTATCTTTGATCAATAAGGTCTTGGATGAGATTTTTGAGTGTAACACATTTTGATGCATCCTGAACTTTTACTCTATGGTATTTACAATAGGCCTTTTCAATGTACTATGAGAGTTTGATGATAGGTTCATGACTTTGTGATGGTTTTGGAAATGTGATAAGTTCATTGAATAATGTGTTTAACACCCCCTCGATTGGCTCCCCTAAAGGAGTGTATTTATGTTTAGTAGTGTGGTTGGTTTGTGAGGCTTATTGTGGTGAGGATGATTTTTGTATTTGAGATGGAATTTCTTAGTCATATCATAACAAATATAGGAATTTTGAAAGAAAACCTTATTATCTTCTCAAACCCTTGTCATTGCTATCTTGATCATATAATGATGAGATTATCTATTGAATCCTAGATAAGGAAATTTTCAATTACCAAATAATATGATAGTATATTGATGGTAGACAATGGAAAGAATATTGAGGATGTAAAATGCATAAATTCCAATCTTGAAAAAACATAATGAAAAATGGACTAGGGTATAATGACATGGAGCAAAATGGTTTTAGGTTAAGAAAGGGAAAATATTCTACATTTTGAATTCATCAAAAGGAAGACTTAAAAGATAGTTAGGTGTATGCTAGGCATAGGTTTGAGATGACAAGAAAGAAAGATCACTATCAATTGAGAGAAAAGCGATAGAGTATAGTTGAAGGCATGTGATAGAGACAAAGAAGAAAATATCTAGTAAAAGATAATGTACATGTTGACAATGAACAATACCTATAAAGATACTTGTCAAGGTGAAAGGAAATATGTATCCACCCAAGATAATTTCCACATAACCTAAATAGATAAATCTATGCAAACAAGTATTCAAAATCTATATGCAAAAGAATAGACAACATACCATCAAATATGACACAAGATATACTCTAGGAAAACCTTCAAGAGGGAAAAAAATAGCCTCCCAAAGCATCCATCACTCATGCATTATTCAACAATAAACATTACAATATATCTTTAGTGTCTTCCATGAACACCTTTGAAACATCAAGCTCTCTACAAGCACTCCATGTGAGAAAGCATGCAACCACACATCCCATGTCATGCTTCAACCCTCATAAATGTTAACATGAGACAACAAGCCAACTATCCAACCTTATATAACTACCCATGTGTTTGATTTTACAGAAACAAGGTCACACAAAACCACCAAGTGGTATTAAATAAAACCATGTGACTAATACCATAAGCTTACAAAACCATTAACCCCTCATTTAATATTGGGACTAAGTTTTCCGAACATTAAATATTTAATCACAATGTTACATACAACACATAAAGTGGCCCCAAGAATGTTAGACCCATGTGATGAATACATCCCTAGATCCTTAGGTGTGCCACATAATAAAAAATATATATACTATAACATTATGCGAGGTGTAAAACACACCTTTTTCTAACATTCTCCCACTTTTTGTATACATTTAATAAGGGGTAAACAAGCAAACTCAAACATGATCAAGGGAACAATCTCTATAGCCACATATACCATCAAGGAATCAAAATGATCCATGTGCTATATCAAGATACCTGCAAAAATAATCAAGGTGACCACCATCTCAATGATGAACACTCTCATCCTCCATCATGTAAATGCAAAAATATAAGAATCCATCCAAAGATATTCCACACATTCTATCACAAAGAAGCATAATTATTTCCTCCAACCAGTATCCCAATACACAAACACTCAATCCAAAGGTAACATGTATGTATCAATAGCTATAAAGGTAAAATCACCATAGCTAGAAATAAAACCCACAACAAAAGCTAATACATCCAACTATCCATACCTCAAAGGTATACAAATCATAACAAGTGAACCATATGTCATTAAAATATACAACCCATAACATGCAATCACAAGCTCCAAGTGCCAAACCTATCAATGAAGAACATACACAACTAGGAACTCCCATTGCATAGGTAATGTAAAATCTGAAAATGATCAAGGCATCCAAGATCCACTGATAGAATCACATAGAAGTGTAACAAACATCATGTAGTACCAAGGAACATCCATAAAGATATATAAATTATGTAAACCAATATGTTGTAATCCAACTCACTACAAGTCTCCATAACTCTCCTAAGTTCTTCACACTCAATAAAGGAAAGAGATAAAGGAACATCCATGTCATAACCAAAGAATAATAAAAAATACATACCAAAAACATAGTGATCACCATAGCTCCACATAAGATCTCAAATCCAGTGTCATGTGAATACAAACATCCAAGAAGTAGAACAAGACCAAAGAGAGGAAATGCAAATCAAAACCTATAGTATGTCATTCTACACACAACTCTAAATGCTATTCTATGATAAGTATGATCTCCTCCATGAAACCCCAAAGAGAATATCACTATCCATATCTAACCATAACCAAGATGTATGTATTTCAAACCAAAGGAAATCAAAACATATCCATCCCCAAACCAAGGAAATAAGCCCAACAACATCTGCTAAACTCAACATAAATTATAAATAATATCACAATGCATAAGGAGATAAAAATTCCAAAATCCTTAAAATTAACCATCCATAACTAAGAAACCATAGCTCAAGATCCATATGCATGAGAAGATGAAGCATAAAAAATAATGCATCTAAAAAATAATGGGAAATACCTCTGATGATTAACTACCAAGTAGACCAAGAGTGGGGAAAGAGAATGATCCTCCAAGATGTCCAAGCCATCATGACTAATCTAAGAACAATATCCTCATAGGTCCATGTTGAACTCGGGCCCAATCAAGGTGTAGGCTCCTTAGAATTATAGCTGAAAAATCATCAATGAGTAACAATCTCAATAAATGTATTTAATCACAAGATATGTCCTAGCCTCACCTATGTCTCCAAGTATCCATGAGTACCTATAACAGATCAATTCATTCCAAACTCCAAGTACAACATGGCACCACTAAGCTCTTAAGAAAATGATCAATGTACTTAGTGCCAAGAGAACCAACCAAGATAAAATTCAAA
Source organism: Sequoiadendron giganteum (assembly GCA_007115665.2). Lineage (NCBI taxonomy): Eukaryota > Viridiplantae > Streptophyta > Pinopsida > Cupressales > Cupressaceae > Sequoiadendron > Sequoiadendron giganteum. The sequence goes on along the minus strand of CM021107.1, from coordinate 191,718,808 downwards.
GTCCCAATCGCGCATTAGGAACTCAATCATGACTTCATGATCTCACATTTCCTCAAAAGAAGATCAAATGATCCAATGAACATATCATATACATGTATCATGCCAACATTATAAACTAGTAATCAAGAGTACACAATGATATGATACATATAACCATCCTACCAAAACAAGGATCACATGTCAAATGACAAATCATGACACCTCACACAAAAGACTAAAGAGTCCTCCATGGCTAACCAAGATGTTAGCATATCTAAATCACATGAAGATAACCGTCTCCTACAAAGAATATCATCCACCATCTAATGATGAATCCACATCATCACCACAAGCTCCCAATAAACCATGATATTGAGCTCTTTTGGAATCATGAGTTCATCTGTGGCCTCAACACGATCAAAGAACTCAACATCGAGCTCCCAAAGGAAATAGTACAAACCACGATCTCCAAACCACCACTGTCACAAGCTCCCACTGAATCGTGTAATCAAGCTATTGATGGAAGCATGATAACAACCTCCTCAATGAAGATAAATCAAAGGCCCTCACACAAAAAGAACTCAAATGCAACATGAGCTCTCAATAGACAAAGTAAAACTATGATCCTTAAGCCAAGAAGATTCACCACCACAAACCAAACTGGAATCAATCCAACACCACCAAAAAAGCACCTGCATAAACAATCATGTCATGCCAAAGTCTCTAAAGCACAAATAACATCCATGACACCATTATCACCACCAAAAGTATCAACAAACAACTCCAAATGTGTCACATATGTCTACATCATATAGTCAACTACATAGTTCCCACATCATGATTGCACCTAGTAATACCATCTCTCTATCTCAACATGGCAACTAAACCAACAAAACAAGTGACTAAACCAAGCCAAAATTATGAATCTGTAACAAAATTGAAGCATCTATGGGCATGAATAACCCACATCCAACTCATAAATGCAACCTATAAGCATGATAAACCTACAACACTACACAACTTGTAGATGCACCAATACAACATACAAATGCAACAATATACTAATAACCATGTCAAATGAGAGTAATTATAGATGTAGATATGAGTATACAATGAATCCAACATCAAATCACCAAGATTTGAATAGCCATAAGCTCACAAAATCACCATAGTAAAAAATAACCCATAAAATCTCAAATAGAAATAAAAGAAAAAAATTTATGCCAAAACATCTCTAAACCTAATTCACTATGTAGCTCTCTAAACAGGCTTTCTATCAATTATTTGAAGTCTAAAATTTGACTTCGTATGCACAAGTTATGACCTCTCCAAGCTCAAAAGAAACATCCAAATTCCAACAAGTATTTCATTATTATAACAACAAAATCTAGAAAAACTAATGATACCACAACATAGTGCATGGAACCAATTTTCCAATGAGTATAAGAAGTCAAAAAATTGACACCTTGGGTGAAAGATATGCCCCAAGGAAAAAAGTTACATAATTTGGCTTAAAGGGAAAAATAGGAGTGGAGCATAGGTAGCCCATTGATGTTGGTGGCACCGCTCGGGTGGTACCGCTTGCAGTAACCTAGGCCCAAATGTATTTTTTAATTTGGTTTAGTTTTTAATATTTAAAAAATAGGTGGTATTTAATATATTTTCATGGTGGATTTTAATTTTTTAATGAGATTTTAGGGGGCTTGGCATGGTCCCCCACGAGATTGGGGGGTTGGGGTTTGAGAGCCGAAGCTCATCAACCCATCATTTATAGCTTTAGGGTTGATGTTGTCGATGGTACCCTGGAGGTACCACTGTTAGCGGGTATTACAAGGTATCCCACTAGCAGACGCTCGTAGAGGGGGTATGAGGGTCTACTGACCCCCCTCCCCAATTATCATTTTTTTAATTTTGAATTTTTAAAATTTATTGCCTAGTGTTTTTAATTTAAATTTACAAATTTGTTTTTAAATTATTTTTTCTTTTGCAAATTTGATGGTCGTACAATTGAGGGGACATAGAGCAAAATGTTTTTTATTTTTTTTAAAGTGGCCAAAATAGGCCAAATTTTATGTTAATCTTCATCTCTTAGGCCTCCTAGATCCAATGGTGAGGTTTATTTTGTACTAAGGGACTCATTTGCAATACTTCCCCTACAAAACCCTCAAGATGAACATCCATAAAAAACCATTTTTCCAACAGATATTCATAAACCTAGATCTGCACAAAATAACCACAAATCTTCAACCCCAAAACCCCAAATCTACAAAAATAACTTACACCAAACCATCATATTTTTCAATGTATTCATTCTTTTATACAAAGCCCTAGATTCAACTATATGCAAGATCTACCCCAACAAGGCTTATACAAACCACAACCATGGCTCTGATACCAAATGAAAGGAAATATGCATCCACCCAAGATAATTTTCATATAACCCAAATAGAGAAATATATGCAACCAAGTATTCATAATCCATATACAAAAGAATAGACAACATACCATCAAATATGACACAAGATATACCTTGGAAAAACCATTAAGAGGGAAAAACCTAGCCTCCAAAAGCACCCATCACTCATATATTATTCAACAATAATCATTACAATACATCTTCAGAGTCCTCCATGAACACCTTTGAAATATCAAGCCCTCTACAAGCACTCCATGTGAGCAATAATGTAACTACACATCCCATGTCATGTTTCAACCCTCATAACTGCTAACAAGAGCCAACAATCTAACTATCCAGCCTTAAACAACTACCTATGTGTTTGCTTTTATAGAAACAAGGTTACACAAAACCACCAAGTGGTATTATATAAAACCATGTGACTAATACCATGATCTTACAAAACTATTAACCCCTCATTTAAGATTGGTACTAAGTTTTCCCAACATTAAATATTATTCCCATGTGCAACCCCATATTAAATATTTAATCATAATGTTACATACAACACATAAAGTGGCCCCAAGAATGCTAGATGCATGTGATGCACACATCCCTAGATGTACCACATAATAAATAAATATTAAATTATAACATTATGCAAGGCGGACAACACACCTTTTCCTAACACAAGGAACCTAAATGATAGAACAAGGTTTGAAACACATGAATCACGAATATGATAGAGACAATAATATATCATAATAGATTAAATTTGGTAAGAACATGAATAAAAGGAGGTTTTAATAATGAAGAAAAGTTTCAAGTATTAGCCTTTAAATTTTTCCTACTCATCATAAGACTTATAATCACTTCAAACTTCTCTTACACACGCACTAAAGAATGCAAGTAAGGTTACAATAGTTAAAAGATATAATGACAAGTTATGAATAATTAAAAGCATATAGGGGGTAACTAAGGATATCTAGGAGGTATTTAGGTTGAGGGAATAAAGGAGGTAGTTGAGAAATTAATAACACATCTCCAAGAATATAAGAGTATTTTCAATTTGAAGAAGTCAAAGTAAGAAAGTTTCTTCTACAACCATCATCAGTTTGAGGAGAAAAACTAGGGACAAATCAGTTGGGCACCCATAGAGAACCTTGACCTAGCAACAAAGAAAGACACTTATCATCAAAGTTTTCATTATATTTTGTTGATTATGAGGAAAATGGTGAAAAAATATAAAGGGACTCTTAATTGAATTTTATAGGGATTTATGGCTAGTGGCAACCAAGTATTGTAACTCTTTTTGAGTTCTTTCTAGTTTTTATACTAATTATTGTAACTCATACTCATTTTTGATAATGATAATTGTATTATATTTCATTTTCCTTAGTAATAGAAAATATTTATAAACTTATTCTGCAATATAAATACCTTTTAAATTAATAAAACTAAGTATTTTAGCCTTCTCAGAAGTTATTTAATTATGTGTAATAGGATTATTATATAATTTATTATGATTTATGTGAGATCCTTGATATTATGTCTCATTATGAGCATCTTCAGGTAGAGAACATATGTGCCATGCATGTTGTAGGTTATGTAACCAATGCAAATAGTTAAAAGTTATGAAAAATGCATATGGTTTTCCTTCCGGAGTTATGAAAAAATCAAGCCTTCCTACAAACATTGATGCATGAACATATAAAAACTTTGAAGTTTTGCATGAACTTTATCATTGATCAATTTTGTGTACAAATCAACAATATAAGTTTTTTAAGAAATCTAGTGCATCACCTCATTATGATTTAGGTTTCATTCCATGTCTTTTTCTATCCCCTTTCTCAACATAAACAATAGTAGCAGGGTAAGTGCAAAAAGGTGGGGGGCCAAAAAGGGGTCTTAAGTGGCCAATTTTTTTCTTCTAAAATTAGGAAATATTGATCTTGGATGAGAAATTGAGGATAGTTACACTCTAAATTTTAAGATGCAACAAAAACAATGTAGCAAGCGCTCCAAGTCTTCTTTCTAAACTACTATTTTTTTTTGGAAATGGTATAGATTAAGGGGTTCAAAAGAGAGACCACAAAAATTGTTGTTGTTTTTCTCAAAGAAACATAACATAGCGATTTTTGTGGCTCCCTCAAAAGTTTAACTTTTTTTTGGTTTTTCTAAAATCACTTCAGTGAGAAATTAGCTAACAGCATGTAGTTTATGCCTGATTTTTCTAATAATTTTTTAATGAATATTTGATTTTTTACTAATTTTCAAAGCAGACACATTTTGAAAAACATAATTTTGGTTGTGCTACTACTATAAATTTTGAAAACTAATTGAAAATATATTTTTTAATATGTTTAGAATGGAGTCTAGTTTCAAAAAATGTAATTTATTTGAAATTTCAATGAACAATTAATTTATAAAGAAAAAGATACCAAACACTGGTTTGTGCCAAAAAACAGACACACAAACAAAAGAAATTAAAGATGAAAGGCTTAACATTGTCAAATGTGAAAAAAATTACATCGTTAAATAGCTAAGAGAGAGCCTAACATTACCCAAGTGTTCGATTTGTTCGACCTTGAAACACGTGCAAACCTAATGGTTAGCACAAACACAATTATGTGAAATTTTGTAGAATATGCAAAAACACGTCTTTAGATGTTGGGAAGGCACTCCAAGCCTTTGGGTTGGTAATACAAAGCAAATACCAAGACTAAGGTTTGGAGATTCCCAAAGAAAGAAATAATGCAAGCATGTTATAACGCACTCATGTTATTTCACAATTTTGACATTTTTTTGCGTTTGTGCTTGAGTTACCTAAGCAAGACATAACACAAGCACATTATAATGTTCTCACATTATGTATTGCTTTGTGTTAAATTATAATCTATTAAATGTATGTATATATATATTTGTATGTATGTATGTATGTATCCATGCTTGAATGTATGTATGTACGCCTATATGTATGTATTCCTGTATTCCTGTATGTATCAGTGTATGTATATGTATGAATGTATGTATGTAAGATTGTATGTATGTACGTATGTATTCTTGTATGTATGTGTGTATGTTTGCTTATATGTATGTATGTATTTAGAGGGAGGGAGAATTTTAAGAGAGAGAGAGAGATGGTGGGAGGGAGAAACTTGAGAGAGAGGGAGTGGGAGAGAATGGGTTGGAGTCAGAGGGATCCTACTGCCAGAGGGAGAGACTTGAGAGAGAGAGAGGGAGAGGACTGGGAGGGAGAGACCTGAGAGATAGGTAGAGTGAGGGAGTGGGGGAGAGAGGGAGTGAGAGATAGTGAGTGGGGGAGAGAGGGAGTGAGAGATAGGGAGTGGGGGAGAGAGGGAGTGAGAGATAGGGATTGGGAGAGAGATAGAGGGAGTGAGTGAGTGAGAGAGAGAGAGAGATTAGGGTTTAGGGTTTAGGGTTTAAGAGTATAGGGTTGAGGGTTGATGGATTAGGGTTTAAGGCATAGTGTTCAGGGTTGAGGGTTTAGGGATAGGGTTTAGGATTTAAGTTTTAAGCATTGAGGGTTGATTCTTTATGGATAGGGTTTAGGGTTAAGTGAGAGACCTATATAGATAAGGAGGGAAGGATGTCTAAGGAGAGAGAGAGAGGAAACCTTTAGAAAAACAAAATATTCATAATACGAGTGCATTTTGAAGAAGTTGAGATATAGTTGTTTTGTATAGCAAGAAAAATGTGCATGTGAGTGCGTTATAATGTAAGTACATTTTGGCTTACTCTAAAATGGTTAAAAAGTCAACACACCTGTGATCTAGGCCCACATGTTCTGTTATTCTACTAGTTATGCTGTGTTTCAATAAAAAAATCTTTTTGATACTGTTGGGAAGTGCACATGCAAAGTTTTCACATTCTACCACCTTTGCATGAACTTTCCACCACCTTTTTATGGTTTTCCAACTTAGAAAGGAGGAAATAATAGAGTTTTCACATCGAATTATATATATATATCAATTCAAGTCTCAATTTTTGTAGTGTTGCAATGTTAATTGTGATTGAATTATAGGAATTTAACATTATACATTGGTTATTTGTATTGTTGTTAGTAATTCTATTTGAGTGATATACAATTGAATGTTGAAAAGGAATCGAGCTTGTGAAAAACTCAAATTGTTGAGGAGTTTGATTCAAGAAGAAGAAAATACTACATGATTGGGTAGTTCCTCCATTCAAGTCTCCATTTTTAGTTATGTCAAGTCTTTACACATTTTCTTTACATTTTCCTTAATTCTATTACGTTTCTTTATCATCCCTTATCATACATGCTTAATACAATTCTTTGATTTTGTTATTATGCATATTCCATGTTCATCATTGTTTTTTTGTCATTATAACCTTAGCCCCTCTTGGCACATTTTAAACTACACAGTTCCTTACAATTGCCAAATACATTTTAAACCACATCTCTTTAAGGCATTTTGTTAAACAATTGACCTACCTTGTGTATGCTTCCACATTTTGTATACACATTTACAAGAGTAGTTATAACTATGTAATATAATACATCATTTCTCAATCCTTTTTATGGATGTGCATACCCCTTTCCAAAGCTTCCATTTTGGTATAGGCATGGGGGATGTTGGAAAATGTTTTGGAATTTGGCTTTACACCTAGAAATTGAATTTGCTTGAAATTTTCTAAAGCCTTTTCAACAAATTCATTTTGTGCATATCCTGCAATCATTGTAGTTCATGAGGACATATCTCATTGAGGTATTTTTTCAAACACTTCATGTGCCTTATCTATACATGTCTACAAAAGCATTTTATCAAACATCATAGACAAGGCAATGAGATGTTTGAAAAAAATCCTTAAAGAAATGTGGTCTCATGGTGATGTTCATCACCATGAGACAACATTTATTTGAGGCATTTTTTCAAAAACAATCACTACCTTGTCTATGCTACCACATTTTCCATACATGTCTACTAAAGCATTTTATCAAACATTAACTAGACAAGGCAATGAGCTGTTTGAAAAAATTCCTCAAAGAAATGTGGTCTCATGGTGATGTCCATGACCATGAGACCACATTTATTTGAGGTATTTTTTCAAACAACTCATTGCCTTGTCTATGCTACCAAATTTTCCATACATTTTCCATTTTTTGCATATCCTGTAATCATTTTAGTCCACGAGGACATATCTCATTGAGACATTTTGTCAAATAGTTTGTATGCCTTGTCTATGCATCCATATTTCACATGTGTCTACTAAGGAAATTGCAACCATAACACTCATGAAAATCCCCCCTTTTATGTTTTGATAGATGTCATACCCCATTCCAAGGTCCCCTTGCTATTATGGCTAAAAGCCTAAAACATGTGATTTCAACCAAACTATGGATGCATGGAAAAAATCTATCAAACCATAATAGTAAGCAAAAGAATAGACAAGGTAGTGAGTTGTTTGAAAAAATGCTTCAAATAAATGTGATCTCATGGTGATGGACATCACCATGAGACCACATTTATTTGAGGCATTGTTTCAAACATCTCAATGCCGTGTCTATGCTACCACATTTTGCATACATGTCTACCAAAGCATTTTATCAAATAGCATAGACAAGGCAATGAGTTGTTTGAAAAAATGCCTCAAAGAAATGTGGTCTCATGGTGATTTCCAATCACCATGAGGCCACATAATCACCATGAAACCATATTTCTTCGAGGCATTTTTTCAAACAATTAATTTCCTTGTCTATGCTACCAAATTTTCCATACATGTCTACCAAAGCATTTTATCAAACAACATAGACAAGGTAGTGAGTTGTTTAAAAAAAATGCCTCAAAGTAATGTGGTCTCATGGTAATGGATATCACCATGAGACCACATTTCTTTGAGGCATTTTTTCAAATAGCTCACTACCTTGTCTATGCTACCACATTTTTCATACATGTCTACCAAAACATTTTGTCAAACAATTCACATGCCTTGTCCATGCTTCCACATTTCTCATACATTGCTGCCAAGGGAGTTGCAATTATAAAATTTGACAAAAATCCCCCTTTCTTCAATTGTTTGATTGATTCCCATACCTTATTCCAAAGGTAGGATGTTTAAAAAAGTTGTGGAATTTGGATTTATACTCAAGCCAATTATATTTTCTTGAAATTTTGTAATGTCTTTTAAAAAATCGATTTTGTGCCAATCTTGCAATCATGGCATTCCATGAGACTACATTTCTTTAAGGCATTCCATCAAAAAATTCATGTGACTTTTGTCTATGCCACACATTTTCCATACATGTCTATTTGTGGATATTATATTGGTAGGCCACACATTAGAAAATGGCTGGAGCAAAGTCACATTCAATAAATTCTTGCAAGGCAGAAATAATTAAAAAAAAATTACCTTTCCATTTTCCTTGTGTTCTTAGTGGACTTGTTTATTCATCATGGTTGAGTGACATTTACTCTTCTACAGGATGATTTTATGTATTTTGTATGAAGGGTTGAATGACATATATTTCATTTATTTATATGGATTTATTTTTTAGGAAATAATATGTCTCTTTATCATGCTATAGATAAAATTCTCCGTCATGTCGAGGAAACAATCAAGGATTAAACCAACACAGGAAGAAAAATAAGTTAAAAATGCAAAGAAAGCAACATATATGAGGGAACATCATGAGAATAAGAAATTGGAAACAATGGTCGAAGACATGCCAATTGAAGAGGAACCTCAACCATCAACAAGAGATATGGAATTTGTGACATAAAAGGAACGAATGTGAAACCTTTGTGCTATGAGAAATTTGAATACTATAGTTGGAGACACATCCTCTACCACAAGTGAAGATGGAGGGACACCATCTAATACATATCAAGTTGAGAGTACATCATACTCACATGTGAGGAAGGAGGTATGCCATCATTCCCATCTCAACCTCAAGGTACACCATCTATTTCATCCTTGATCGAAGGTATGCCATCTATCCCATCTCATTTAAATATTGATGAAACTCCTAATGTTGAGATGAGTTTACCTTTGAGAACATCACCTATAATTTTGCATAGAAATCCAAAGTATTTGATTATTATTTATGAGAATATTTTGTAGCCAATGGAAGGTAAGATTCCAAAATTCACTTGTCAAAGATATGCTCATAAGATTTGGAGAGTGTTCTTTAAAAAGTTAAATGGGACTACAAGATGTCAACTATTTTTTGAAATGATGTGAAGTATAAAGTATAGTACCATCATGATGATTCTTGGGTTGAGAACATTAGAGGCTTCAAGTGAAAAAACTATTATGAAGAATCTAATGAGTGCATATAAGAGTGTGGGTAACACCTCATGCTCAAAAGGTAGTAAAGTCACACAACGTGTCATTACATCGACAATAGTAAGTAATCAAATGAGGAAATCTCATATCATTAGAAAGATGATTCAAGAATTGAGAATTAATAGAAAAACTTTATCAAGAGCCATTAAAATGTGCCAAAGAATTGAGGACATTGATGCCAATGAATTATGGGTGCATTCTCGGGGAGACTACCACGAAAAGATAAACCAATTGTTGAAGCATTGAGATCACTAATTGAATAATTTTGGAAGAATAACGCAAGGGTATCTCTAAATCAAAGGCATGTGGTAAGAAGGATAATCAGTAGTCGAAACCGTGAGCCACATCCAAAGCATTTTTTGGATATAACTCAAACACAATTTTTTGGTAAATTTCTAGAGACGTATCCTCAAATTAAAATTTATCAAAGATATTTTGAAATGCTAATTTTTTTTTATGTCAAGATAAATCACACATGCACTACTTGTTGTTGTAGATTACATATTGAATTTTCTAACCATTTTGATTTTTATCATTCTATAGTTTTAGATTTGCATACTAACAATTTTTTGCAGGATTGTGGCATACATACCCCACCAACATCTTCAAGAGACTTCATATAATTTTTTTTATGTAAAATAGAGGAAGGTCAAATATTCTACAAGAAATTATGCTTGGATGAGACATGTCAACATTGTGGTGGCTTGTAATGTATGCCAATATGTGAACATATGGAAAGCACACATGCGGTTGGAAAAGAACTAGTAGAGTTCGACAAGTATAAAATAGTGGCCTACAATAAAAATATGGTAAATAGGCAAAAAGGTGTGATTTGGTTATCAAAAGATTTCAGTGTATCTGTTTATGTCTACATTTGATGATAGTATATTGTATGAGTATGCAAGGCATACCCATAGAGCTCAGCAGTTGGACTTGCAATTCAAGTTATACAAGGATACCTTTCCACTTGGTAGCATTATTTTTGTTGTTGAATTTGTAGAGAACTATAGTCTACAACCACAGTGTGAGGTGCAATCACAATATTACAATGCCACACAATTTTCTATATTTGTGTATATATGTTTTGGTTCCAAGTTTACATATGAATATTGTGTAGATTATGTGCATATTTATGGTTTCACCATTTGACCATCTTACTTGACCTTTGTAGCCCTAGATCAGACTTGGGAGATCCTTCCTCAACCATCATTTCACCTAAAAAATCAACCATTTCCATCTCATCCATCCAAAATATATCATCTTTCCCTCATGTTACCACATTGATAAGGTAGCGAGCTCACTACATTGTCAATGCTACCATATGGAGAAGGTAGTGATTTCTTTGAGTCATTTTTTCAAACAACTCATTTCCTTGTCTATGCTACCACATTTTCCATTTTGTGCATATCCTACAATCATTCCAATCCTTGACATATCTCTTTGATGCATTTTGTCAAACAATTCATATTCCTTGTCCATTCTTCCACATTTCTCATACATGTATGCCAAGGGAGTTGCAATTTCTCATACATGTATACCAAGATTGATTGTGATATAGATAACTATTTTCCATTAGTGTTTGATTCTCCTTGTAGTGGGCAGAATTTAAAAGTGACAAGAGTCATTTGCGGTCTTTGGCAAGCTACAAATTACAACAACAAGCATCAGTACGTGCACCATGATAGTCAGACTATGGAAAAAAACTGTAACAAAGGTAACTCTAATTGTCTTTTCCCTAGCTCTAGGCAAGACCGATCTCAACCTAAAAACTTTTATAGGGTTATTCCCAATAAATATGAGTAAGTGCCCCTTATCTTGGTCTTATCATGTCATTTTGTATCACCTAGAATGCTAGAAAGTGGAAATATTGTGTTTTAGCTATTCCTCTTTACCTAATTTGAAAAATTCATTTTAGAAGTTAATGATCATAATTATCGTGTTTTTATTTGTTTGCAGTCTAGATATGATTCTAAAAATTTTGGATAGTCACTGCATGTAGTGCAACCAAAACATCATGGAGGGGGATGATCCTCTCTTGGAAAATGATTTTGTTTACTTGCCTATATATTTCAAGTAGGTTAAAATATCAAATAATCACTTTTCATTGATAATTACAGTTAAATTATTGAGTTTCAAAAGCTTTCAACTAATAACTAGATTAAATTGATTTTGGTTTGCAGAAATAGATGTAATTCAAGCTTATTTATCTTGCTTGTGAGGATTAGGCTTATTTACCTTTAAATGGGTCCATTGAGAGTAAATTTCACATATCCCTCAACAATATATCACTTCTCCTCATATCTCAACACCTCATATCCAAATATCCTTAACCACCCTTCATAACTAGGCAATGAGAAAATGAAAATGCATAACTAGAGGTACACGTAGTAGAATGCATGGAATTAAAGAAGGAATCTACTCTTGAGAAGTTGAGGAAGGTGCATGTGCAGTATGTGCAATGAGAAAATGACAATGCAAAACTAGAGGTAGAAAGTACTAGAATGTATGAAATAAAAAAGGAATCTTCTCTAAAAACACTTGAAAATAAGTAGACCAAAGTGAATGAGATAGATAATGTTTTGAATGAAGAGATTCTTCCTACTCTCGAGATGTTTCAAGGAAGGTTCCTGTGCAGTATGTGGAATGGGAAAATGGCAATGGAGAAGTGGAAAACCTCAAGAGGTTTTGTACTTGGTAAGAATTTGTGCAGGAAAAGAAAAGAGAGATGATGTTATAGGTGGATTTGAACAAATGAAGTCAAAGATTCTTGAACTTAAGACTTCCATGGAGAACTTAAATTTTATTTAGAGAGCCCTTAGGTTCATATTTATTTAAGAGAAAGATAACATACTAGCAATAGCACATTTGGTGCATTAGGTTACATGTATATGAAGTATTAACATGATCTACCAACATTTCCCTAGATTATATTCAGCCTTCTTTCATCTATCTTATAATTTAGTAGATCATTCTAATACTTCAGATGGCCTTAATCATTTCCCCACAAGTGCTATTGCTAATAGCAACTGGAATGAGTTTGTGACAAAGATTAAGTAAAACTTTCGTAGGATAATTTGGGAGGTATATCAATGTCTTTCTGCTTAGATATGCTTGGGAAAAAGGAAATTCTTGAACTTTCAGTTGGTTCTATTTCTGTCATGCACGACTCTTGAAGTTGTTTATTGACTATTGTAAGAAATGCAATTTTAACTTTTAAAGTTCGATTCTTCTAATTATTGGGTTCAAATTCATGTTTAGAAAAAGGATGAATATATATGAAGTTTGTTGTTGGGAAGGTTGATTGGTGGTCTCTTAATCTCCAATAATCCAATGCCCTTATGATCTTTAATAAGACTTGCATGCCTTGAGCTTTTGTTTGTGAGACTTAGTTGTTACTTTCCATTTTCTTTTATCAATAGTTTTATTATGTTTTCTTTATCTACAACCTTTGGATCTTTCAAAGGTTTTCTAATTATGAATTACATGGTGGATTTAAACAAATGAAGACAAAGATTCTTGAACTTAATACTTCCATGGAGAAAATACAACTAAAAATAGATGATAAGGATGAAGCATTGATGACAGAGCATCTGATCTAAAGATAAAAGTAAAAGATACAAAAAATAAGTTAAAAGATCATGAAAAGGAATACTAGGGGGTGTTAATAGGTAAGATCAGTAGAGATGATGAAAAATGTGTGGATGGTCAAGTTGCAACTATAAAATAAATAGTTGGAAGTGTTGAAATTGAAGCGAAACAATTGAAGACTAAAATTAACCACTTAGAAAAGGAATTAAAAGATAAGAAGATTTTATCATCAATGAAAAGGAGGTTAGTCTACTCTAAAAACACTTTGAGGTTAGTTTTTAGTTGATGGAAAACGGGTCAAATACAAGTAGTATAAAGTTGCAAGGTGGTGTAACTTTTGTTCTGTTCGTCGTCCAACCAAACTGAATCTTCCAACACATCTAGATGGGTGGGTTTATGCTATGAAAGGTCTTGTTTTTCACCCAAACATGCCAAATCATTCTAAGCTACATTGTATCGGCGAAGTCTCTTAAGAGAAAGTGCAAAGGGGAAACAAAATTTGAGAAGCGATTACTCAAAAACTATGGAACTTAGAAACATTATGTCTAAGGCTACGAGATCATATAGGGATCCTCTACAATAACCTCTCTTAGTTTTTGATATCTCCAAGTCATTTTCCTATGGTGAAGACTTTTAAATTAATGGAAAATGGGTCAGTTACATGTAGTGTAAAGTTACAAAGTGGTGTAAGTTTCATTCTATTCATCATACGACTGGACCGACTACTCCAACACGTCCATATAGGTAGGTTTATGCTATGAAAGGTCTTGTTTCACACTCAAACATGTCGAAACAGTCTGAGCTACATTGTACCGCTGAAGTCTCTTAAGAGGCCAAAGTGCAAAGGGGTAACAAACTTTGACGAGAAATTACTCAAAAATTGTGGCACTTAGAAAAATTTCATCTAAGGACATGGGATCACGTAGGGCCCCTCTACAATAATCTCTTTTGGTTTTTGATAGCTCCAAGTCGTTTTCCTGTGGTGAAGAGTTTTAAGTTGATGGAAAATAGGTCAGTTGCATGCAGTTTAAAGTTGTAAAGTGGTGCAACTTTCATTTTGTTCGTCATATGACCAAACCAACTACTCAAACATGTATGGATGGGTAGGTTTATGCTAGGAAATATCTTGTTTCATAATCAAACATGTCAAAACAATCCAAGCTACATTGTACCGATGAATTCTCTTAAGAGACCAAAGTGCAAAGGGGCAAAAAAATTTGACGAGCGATTACTCGGAAACCATGAAACTTAGAAAAATTCTATCTGAGTCTATGAGATGATGTAGGGTCCCTCTAAAATAATCTCTCTTGGATTTTGATAGCTCCAATTCATTTTCCCGTGGTGAAGAGTTTTTAGTTGATGGAAAACAGGTCAGTCGCATGTAGTGTAAAGTTGGAAAGTGGTGTAACTTTCATTTTGTTTGTCATACAACCAAACTAGCTATTCCAAAATTTCTAGATGGGTGGGTTTATTCTAGGAAAGGTCTTGTTTTGCACCCAAACATGTCTGAACAATCCGAGCTAAATTGCATCGACGAAGTCTCTTAAGAGACCAAATTGAAAAGGGGTAGAAAACTTTGATGAGCGATTACTCAAAAACCATGGCACTTAGAAACATTTCATCTAAGACTATAGGATCATGTAGGGCCCCTCTGCAATAACCTCTCTTGGTTTTTGATAGCTCCAAGTCATTTTATCGTGGTGAAGAGTTTTCAGTTGATGGAAAACGGGTCAGTTGCATGTAGTGTAAAGTTGCAAAGTGGTGTAACTTTCATTTTGTTTGTCATATGACCAAACAAACTATTCCAACACATCTAGATGGGTGGGTTTATGCTAGGCAAGGTCTTGTTTTGTACCCAAACATGTCAAAACAATCTGAGCTACATTATACTGGTGAAGTCTCTTAAGAGACCAAAGTGCAAAGGGGTAGAAAACTTCAACGAGCGATTAATCAAAAATCGTGGCACTTAGAAACATTTTGTTTGATGCTACAAGATCATGTAGGGCCCCTCTATAGTAACCTCTCTTGGTTTTTGATAGCTCCAAGTCATTTTCCCATGGTGAAGAGTTTTTAGTTGATGGAAAACGGGTCAGTTGCATGTAGTGTAAAGTTGCAAAGTGGTGTAACTTACGTTCTGTTTATCATACGATCGAATTGAGTGTTCCAGCATGTACAAATAGGCAGTTTTATGCTAGGAAAGGTCTTTTTTGCACCCAAACATGCCGAAACAATCCAAGCTACATTGTATCGGTGAAGTCTCTCAAGAGACCAACGTGCAAAAGGGTAGCAAACTTCAACGAGCGATCACTCAAAAACTATGGCACTTAGAAACATTTTGTATAAGGCTACGAGATCATGCATGGCCCCTCTATAATAACCTCTCTCAATTTTTGATAGCTCCACTTTGTTTGCCCATGGTGAAAGTTTTTTGATGCCCCAAAAACTATTAGATGCATGTAGTGTAAAGTTATAAGGTAGGCTACTTTTTGTTTTGTTCTTCATGGGGCCAAATAGTTAGCGCCAACATGTCTAGGTGGGAACATCTATGCTAGGCATGGTCACCACCCTTCATTATAAAAGGGTTGTAGTCTTTCCTATTCGAAGGGTCACAAATTTTTTCCTTTGAAAGGTCACAACCAAATTCATATCATCACTATCCGTGAGAACCTAAATTAATTTATTTGCAATATTGCCTTTAGTTATATTCTTGATTGAATTATTCAATGATGTAATACATGAAGTATACATAGGAAGAATGAAGCATACACATGAACACATCAAGTATACATAGAAAGCATGAAGCATACACATAAATAATGGTAAATAGTGAAGTATACATAGGAAGCATGAAGCATACACAATAGGAGTGAAGCATACACATGAATACATGGTGTATACACAAGAAGAATGTATCATACATGCAAATACATGTAATACATGAAGTATACATAGCAAGCATGAAACATACACGTGAATACACATTATACATGAAGTATACATAGGAAGCATAAATCATACACATGAACACATGAAGTAATCACACAAAGAATGAATCATACATGTGAACACATGAAGTAGACACAAGAATCATGAAGCATACAAGCGAATGGTAGCATGAAGCATACACGTGGAATGGTAGATGTCTTCCTTAATGATATAAAGCATGAAGCATGGTAACATGAAGCATACACATGAATTTCCTCTGTGAAGCACATGAAGCATGAAGCATTACTATATTCATATGATTGATTTAATGCTCAATAATCTTACAGGAGGATAATGTTCAAAATTTATTATATATTTATAGTTATAGAAAAGAAGAGTGCAAGGAAAATACTTGGATTTTAAATATTTGAAGTATACCATCTACAAATATCTATTGAAGCATGGATTTATAATGCAAATATGGACACCATCAATAAATAAAAAAGTGTATTAACGAAATATCTATGTAGGAATACATCAATATATGTCAATATAAGTATAAAATAATACAAAATAGCCATATAGGCTTACAAGAATTCCATATAGGCATACAATGTCAAGTATATGCAATACAAGATATGTCCAAAAATTCCAGACAGGCATACAACAAAGGACCACAATCAAAAGTCATTTCCCTCTAGGTGAAAAAAATAGACGAGTAGCCTTTGTTCGTTGGGGGGATGGAGATGCATATGACACTTATTTACTTTGAACTTGAGGGTTGTTCCTCCTATTTGGTTCTTGATCAAGCTTCAACTGTTACTATAAGAAGTAAAGACATTAATATATAGAAATTACATTATAAAAAATGATATGTAAAATAATCACTTACCACCTCCAAATGATCTCTCTCCTCAATTAGAAGATCTGCATGCTCAGGCTCTAGTGTCCCAAAGTCCTAAAAAAGCCATCCAAATAGAAATTAAACTACAAATCAATAATCTTTTGATTTTTCAATAATAAACAAATAAAATAACAAATGTAATTTAAAATTTACTAATCTACCTCATACCCTTGTGAGAGCCATCGAGTTGTCTATTGCGGAAGATACACCACACTCCATTTCCCTATCAACATTGGGAGGTGTTTTTGCCATCTAAAAATAAAACAACAAATTATTCAATCACAAAAACTAGAATAGTGATGTAGGTCATGGCTTATAATGTATGAGATAATAAAAAAAAATTGAGTATTGATTAAACTATATATTTCTTACTATTATGCTTAATATTTTCCCTACCCATAGCTTGTTTGAAAGCACCTATTTCAAGCTTTTATCCATAGCAACAAGGCAGTGAACTGTTTGATAAAATGATTTGGTAGACATGTATGAAAAATGTGGTAGAATAGAGAAGGCAATGAATTGTTCGAAAAAATGACTTAAAGAAATGCAATCTCATGGTAATGGAATTCCATGAATTTTATTTTTTCATGGCATTCCATCACCATGAGACCACATTTATTTGAGGAATTTTTTCAAATTGTTCATTGCCTTGTCTATGCTATTATATTGGGATGGGGTGGATGGTATAGTGTGGTCTTAGTTATGAGATGGAGGGGGATCATGACATAAGAGGGAGGGGTGTTTTGATCATGAGGGGCAGAGGATCATTAGATGAGGTGGAGGGTGTACTTTGAGACCACATTTTGAGAGCGATCATACAATAGAGTGGAAGAGGTACTTTGATCTAGACACAAAAGGATGCAATTAGATGAAGTGGGGGAGAGGGGATTTTGAGATTGGGATGTAGGGATATATTGATCTTGAGATGGAAAGATATCATTAGATGAGATGGAAGGGATATGTTGTTCTTGATTGGAAATGGGATCATGAGATGAAAGGGGGTCATATGATGGAGTAGAAGGGTTTCGTTGATATTTATATGGAGGGGAATCTATGTTAGCATGCTTTAGATTAGGAGATGGACATAGGTTCATTTGATATGGATGGTGTGATGAGGGAGGAATGTTTTATAGACTCTTCAACTTGGATAGATGGATTGATAGGGGATTCATAAGATTCAGGGTATTAGGGTTTATCTTGATGTGGGGGTGATGAAGGTGGATGCATGATATGGGAAGATTGCACCACTTTGTTTTTGCATGGGGAAACAACCACCTTTGCAAATAGTCCTTGGAGGAAGTTATTATGAGAGACATGGGATGAATTTTCTTGGTAATAGTGGGGTGATGTGGATTTTAAGGATGTGGGATATGAATAAGTGGAATAAGATGTGGAAGCTTCCATGGATTGGTAAATTGAGGACGAGGATGAGGACCTTGAAAAGGATTTGGAGGGTAATTTTGGCTAAAGGCTTGGTTTCCATTGTCAAAGGAAGGGGAAGGATAAGCAAGAGGAGATGGATTGGGATTGGATGAAGGTAGGGAGGATGGAAGCTTACAACCAATTCCAAGGAGACATCTAAGCATGGAATCCTTATAATTATGGAAGTAGTAGGCGAGAATAAAATTAGTGGTGGTGGATGGGGATGATATGAATGGGACTTGAGGGGAGCTTTGGATGGGGGATTGGTGGAAAATTGGAGCATTCTGTCTATTGAAAATGGATTTAAGGTGATCCACAATGATCTCATTGTCATCATTGGGATTATATTTAGGTTGGTCAAAAAGGCTATCCTTATCATCATCGATATGGTTGGGGTTGGTTGGAATGGATGAAGGTGGATTATAATAGATTATATTGGATGGTGGATAGATTAGATGGTTAGACATGGCGGAGGACTGATTGGAAGAAATATTGGTATTGATTTTCGATGAGGATGGAAATTAGGATGATAGATTAGAAATGAACTTGGGGATTGGAAGAATAGGATCTAAGGATGAAGATGGAGGATGGGATTATATTTGGGGATCAAATCCAAGACCTCAAAATGATTTAATTTAATTAAAGAGGATTATCTATTCTTAAGGCAGTGAGTTGTTTGAAAAAAATGCCTCAAAGAAATGTGAGACCACATTTCTTCGAGGCATTTTTTCAAACAACTCATTGCCTTATCTATGCTATTGCTTACTATTATGATTTGATATATTTTTTTCAAGCATCCATAGTTTTTTGGAAAGCACCTATTTTAGGCTTTTAGCCATAGAAGCAAGGAAGTGAACTATTTGATAAAATGATTTGGTAGACATGTATGGAAAATGTGGTAGCATAGAAAAGGTGATGAGCTGTTTGAAAAAATGCCTCAAAGAAATGTGGTCTCATGGTGATGGACATCACCATGAGACCACATTTCTTTGAGGATTTTTTTCAAATGTCTGATTTCCTTGTCTATGTTATTGCTTACTATTATGCTTTGATAGATTTTTTCCAAGAATCCATAACATAGATAAGGCAGTGAACTATTTAAAAAAATGCCTCAATAAAATATGGTCTCATGGAATGCCATGGCTAGAAAATGTAATTGGCAACTGCTCCTAGTTATTAGTTATGCAATGTGAAGTAATTGCATCACTACTTATGTTGACTTTCTAAAAAACTATATTGTAATTGAAATTTTGTCATCTATCAACATCTAGTTATTAGTTATGCAATGTGAAGTAATGCTTTGAGTTTGAAAGATGTGCAATGCAATGTAATCAATGATATGAATATAAACTACACAAATCTATTAAGTACACTTCATTAGTTAAACTCTTTATTCTATTACCCAAGTGAAGCTTCAAACTCCACTTCCATAGGAGGTGTTTTCGTGAAATCTCCAAGATTAACCTATTCAACATCCAAAATAAGATATTAGAATACCATTCATGTAAAATTTTTATTCACATGCAATATTTATAATTGTTTACTAGTTACATACCTCAATAGTACATGTCCTAGCATAATGCGGTGGTGGAGGACTGCTGAAAACAAAATGAACACAATGACCTTGAAATTTCATTGCAATCATTAAACTAAATTGGTTAATCTTGCATTTCAAAAATGAAATTTAATAAATTAAATTCAATGAACTTGCTAATATTTACCTAAGTATCAAGGTTGAAAGCCTCATTAAGGAGGGCATCTATCATCACCAATTGGTCACCTACAGATGTAGCCTGCACACCTGTCTCATGACTATCCATGGGGTCATAACCATAGGTAGACTCACAAGCCTAGGAAAAATATGGGGTGTAACCCTAACCCTCAAAGTCTCCCCTGACTCATGCTATACTGCAAGACCGGCACGGTCTATGATGCTTTGGGTCAAGGGACTAATAAACTATAGAGTCTTGACCTTAACACTCTCCTTCACAACAAAAGGGATAGCCATGTGCTCATAAGATAGTCTAGTGAGTGTTCGTCTTGCTAGTCATTGAGGATCAAGACGTTCGCCTGGTCTATCTTGTACAGACCCACCATCTCTACCCTGGAAGTCTCGCATATCAAAATAGTTGGGGATGTTGTTGAGGATAAAATCACAGTAGAGTTTCCTCAGGAAATATTGTAGGACCTCGTTATTGTTACATGGATGATGTTCAAAAACCATCCACCATCTCTACCAAAAATGGTCCTCTATCCCTTGGTGGTTGCACCAATGGATAGGAAACCTCTTGCTTGTAGGGTGTAGAGGTTGATTTATTTGTGTTTTTGTGAAAAGTGATCACAAGTCAAATTTTGTAATTTTTTCATTTTTGACTTGTGTGTAGGATAGTTTATCTTCATAATATTCTCTGTACTCCCGTATCTTCTCCACCCAACCACTTAATTGCTTGCTAATTGAATCTACATGTTTTAACATAACTCCAAGTGATTATGCAAGCGTGGTTCTTTGTGAGGTTGAACTTGTAAGATCTTTCAACCTCGTAATTAAATCCTCAATTTGTTTTTTGTTATTTTCAATTTCCCCAATTAAATTTTGTTGAGTTCCAGGAGGATGTTGAGGAATTTTTGGAGGAGCTTGTTGTTGCATTTGGAGTTGTTCTTCATTTGGTATTTCGAGTTGAGGTGAAGGAGGATTTTGAAGATTGGGAGGTTGATTATCATTTCCTATGAATTAAATAAATTTACATCAAAAAACCTATGAAATCTACCTATTTAGAAACAAATTCACAAAAAAACAAACAAAACTCACTCCTAACACTTCCCTGACGTCATGGCAGCATTTTGGTGAAGACTCGATAAGGATTTGAAGAATAATTTGGTCTCCAATAATGCGAGCACGCTTTTGAGGGTTTGAAGGCCGCAAATTTGGAGAAAAACACAAAAATGAAAAATGATGAATGCTTCTTTTTTTTGTTATACAAAGTTATAACACGCTTACATTATAACGCGAGCACGTTATAGCTTCAGTGTGACCGAGCCTTAGGCTCGGTCACACCAAGCCATAACATGAGCCTGTTATAGCTTCAGTATGATCGAGCCCTTAGTCTCGGTCACACCAAGCCATAATGCAAGCGTGTTATAACACACTTGCGTTATGCCCTTTTTCAAAAAATTAAAAAAGTTGGCCACTTTTTGGTCCCCCATCTTTTTGCACCCACTCAACATATGTTAAATTAGGTGAAGTACTAAGACAACCAATCCTCTCTAGAGGTTGATCTCAACTTATTGGAGCCCACACTTCAAGAGATCTTCCCATGTTTCACTGAATAAATAAGTGAAGGACTTAGAAAGTGCACATCCAAGTTACAACTTAACAAATACATAACACCACACTTTTGTAATAAAACTTTTATTTTCTAAAATTTGGAATTTTTTTTCCATAATTATGGTTCTGAATGGGTATTTTTCATAATTTTCAAACATATTTTTTTAATCAATAAAAATGAAAGAATTCAAACTACAATGGAGGCCATATTCTTCCATAAGGGTATGCATAAAATATATAAATGAAATAATTCAAAAAAATTAGATAAAAGGAGGAGAATTGCATCAAGTTCGAGGCTCACAACAATATCAAATTTCTTTCCAATATATTCAATCTAAGAGTAAAATATAAAATGAAATGTATACACACCTTCAATCTTCCCTGGCAATCCAATTCCTAGCCCAAACCAATTTATTTCCAAGAAAATTCATCATTTTCCATTTTCAAAAGAAGAGGGTTTTCGAGAGAAAATTCCAAAAAGAGAGAATCCACATAAAAGATAAGCCTTTTTCCCTTTATATCTTTTTTCCTTTTTTTTTTTTTTTCACTTTTCACTTTATTTATATTTTCTTGTTTTGTTTTCTTTTTCATATATTTTCATTTTTTCTAATTTTCATTTTCACAAAATACACATGAAAATTAATGCAAAATGTCTAATTCATTTTTCTTTTTCAAAATAATTTAAAATAATATGAATTAATCCTTTCCCACAACGATTGAAATATTTTAATGAATTTTCTAAAGGTGAAAGAATAATTTTCAAGTAACAATTTTAACTAATTGTAATGTTTAAATATTACTTATGATGCAATCAATTTAACATTTCCCCATTTTCTTTTATTTCCCAATTTTATAGATTCCTAATGCATTAGGCACTATTCAAAGACACATCACAATGCAACCAAAATACTAAAAAATTTATGTTGAGGAACATTATCTTGAAACATATGGGCAATCTAGACACACCATACAATGTAATCATAAGTCACATTCAAGACTATTAATGAAAATATTGAATCTAAAACATTGATAAGAACTCAATACAACAAGCACAAGCACAACCTATGCATCCCTTGATACATAGTCATAAAATAATTTTGAAACCAAAAATTCTCAAGGAAACAAATGGGTGGATGTTAAATCCTCCCCCACTAATATTAGGCTTACTCCTAGAAGCTTACACAATCAAGGATAAGGAGCTCTTAGTGCTCGATCCTTCAAACACAAAAAATCTCACAAGATCAACCATCTAGACTATCACCAAATCTAGGGATAAAACACACAATACACACAAATATTAAGGTGCACGATCTAGGTGAACACCAACCACTACATGTGCAACCACCTCAAAGATCACAAAAATCCATACTCTAGATGTCACTATAATTTTAGACAAGATATAAACACATGGTCCGATTGACCACAAGAAAATGAGGACTACTATCATGATTAGGAACTCTATCTAGCTACTCACTAAGCCAAGGAAAGGAATACAAGCCTACAAACCTTTTCTATTTACAAGAATAACGAGCACAAGTTTATACTTCCTATGGTCTTCCTCGTCTAACTTAACATCTTTAGAGTTGACTTGAAATCAAATTAAAAACATTCAGATGGTCGTATTTAATAGAATCATCATTTTTATTCTCAATAAATATAATAATATTTTGAAATATAAATTTTTGGTAAGACTTTTGGTTTGATGAATATCACCTATCCTCTTCTACAACTTGAGTGTGATAATCACCTTAGAAACATTCATGATGATAGAAACTGCCAGACAAAACTATATGGTTCTTAGTGCCTTCTTGTACAGGTTTAACAAATATTCATTATACATATTTAATGGCTTCTTTTTTTTGAAAACATAAACCATTGATCTCTTCAAGATCTTCCATATTCAACTTTTGGATCTCATATTTGGTACCATTAAATTTATCAATATCTATACAATATATAAGCCATAGTATACAATCCTTTCCTCAAATCTACAAAACCACGCGATAAAAATTCTTCCATTACAACAATTTAAAAAAAAATACTTAATAGAAAGACACCCATCTCTATATAGAACTATCAAACCTAATACTAAAATGTTGATATACAAAGTGAAATTACTACAATAAAATCTTCTAAAAGTGCATGCAAATCTAAAATTATTATTTTTTAAACAGGGATTACCATATGATTAAAATTATGTGATTACGAAATTAGTAATTAGATATAAATAAACAAATAGTAGATAACATAGGGTTTACATGGAGAAACCATTTCAAGAAAAATATCCACATGAGAAAGAGGACAAGTATGTATTAATATTTAAAGGAGAGATACATCCACAAGCACTCTACTCTCTAACATAATTCTATCAACACTTATGTACCCATAAACAATCACATACTCTCAATATATATGCATAGAGAGAGGACAAGCCATAAATGGTTTACCAAAATAATGGATATAAAACCATGGTACCATGAAAATACCCCATGCTTACCTCATAGAGAATCTTTCAAGAATAGTAAAGGCATTAGTAACTTCACATGGGTGTAATTAGTTGACTCCCTAAATAGAAAATATAACCATAAGAACATCTTAGTTTCCATATTTCTTGATAGATCAACTCCCAAATTGTAGTGCTCCAAAATGGAATGGCCAACTCATGTAGGACCTATCTTGTCATAGAAATTCATGTTAGAGTAATAGATTAATTACTTAATTAATTTAATCATGTTGATTAATTAATTAAGTCACCTTTACTTTATTTTTCACTTAAGCTAAACTTGGGCACTTTAATAATTACTTTATTAAATCCTAGGGTTCACTTTAGGGTTTCAATCTCCTTTCATAAGGATTGATCTTATTGTAATTATTCAATTCTTGTTTATGCAATTTTACTCTCTTAGTTTCCAGAGCAATATCTTTGTGTTGTTAAAATCTCTTCTACGTGATAGGTTATTTTGGTGATCACTGGGTTCTGTGAGGTTGGCTTTTACAACTTCAACATGGTATCAGAGCTCTAGATCTACAGTTTTTTGTTCCTTTTTTGAGGGATCTTGTCTTAAAGAAAATTTTTAGTGCATCTTGAGTCAATTTGGACCTCACCATTGCATCCAAAAGGTTCGAAATATTCAAGATTGATCTTTGTTTCATCAATTTTGGTTATATGGAGCCCGATCTATGAGGGTTTGAAGTTTTTGATGAGTTCTTGATCTAGAGCATACCTACAATTTTGGAGCATTTTGAGCCCAAACGGACCTCACTATCATGTTCAGAGTGCCCAGAAACCCCAAAATTGACTATCAAATCATCAAAATCAGACACAGTGACTTCGGGAGGTAATTTTTTTTCATTTCTGGGCCATACAGCCTAGTATGACATGCAATATGAGAATTTAAAAAAAAAAAAACACATCGCTATAGGGTGCCACTGTTAGTTAACCGCTAGCGATTAATGCTATCGGCTAGCCTAGCTGCCAAACTTAACCCCCAAACCTTTTGGAGCAGTTTTGATATTTTGGCCATAACTTTTGCATACGAACTCTGTTTTTCGAAAACAAAATATCCCCAGAAGACTGATCTAGTGGTGTAGTTTTTTTTCTTCTAATTTTTCTATTTTTCTACATTTTTTTCCAATCAAAGTCAGATCATTGTTTTCGCGCTTCCGGGGGCATATCTTTTGCATAAAGACTCTGTTTTTCGAAAATAAATAGGCATTGGAAAGGTCTTCTAGTTATCTTTCTAGATCTCTAGAGTTTTTCATCAGAAAATTTACCAAGTACATTCATTTTATTCAATTTTTTCTTCTTCACATTTTGGTGAATTACTTGGACATCTTAGCTCCTGGAAACTTATCGTTTGTGTGGGATGGCTTCTTTATGGTTGTTCTACATGTATTTACAATATTGTGTCTTTTGTTGACATTGTGAGCTTCCATTGTAACCACTTATAATTTTGTAAATACACTGAGATAAAGTGCCATTCTGGTGTATATTGTTTTTGGGGATTTCACACATCCTGTTGTTCCTATTGTATTCACACTTAGATATAAAGTGCCATGGGAGGGTTGATGTTTGCCTTTGTTTTCCATCACACCTTTTTCAAGTGAGTGTCCCTTCCATGAAAAAAATGAATCTTGTTGATTCTTGCCTCATGTGTATGTGCATTAGTTTGCATACCCTTTTATTTGCAGGTTGTTTCTCCTACATATACTTTTTGGTTTCACACAGTTTCAGTGTTCCTGTCATGTCTCTCCCTTTTTCAGCATTATGGGGGTTTCTATTGTTGCTTGTTAATGCTTCCTTGGTTTCACGTTGGAGTGAGCTATGTATGTAGTATTTATTCCTATGTACTTTCAGATGCAACGTACATCAGTGGCTAGTTACTTGCATTTCGGTGAGATATATCACTTACCATATGGACACTCTTGCATTCCTGTTTCTAGAGGTTCTTCATTCAAAAATCTATCAATAATATTTTGACTATAGTCTACAGCTTCGTGCTTCTAGATGTTCTACATGTTCTTCTTTTTTAGGACTTTGTTTGGTTGGAGGCTTCTCAATCCTTCACACCTTGATTTGGAGGCTTTTCAATCCTTCAGTCGTCTTTCATCTCTTTTTGGAGCGGAGTTTTTCCCACGAGGTTTTCTCTATTTCTTCGCATTATAGAGATCTTTTGTTTGTACCTGGGTACCTTACATGGCCTTGTTGTCAGGACCCATCTTTGCTTTCATGAATTTTGTCCTTAGATTTTTAGCTTCTCCCTAAGTTCATCTTAAGGGGGGGTGTTAGAATAATAGGTTGATTACTTAATTAATTTAATCATGTTGATTAACTAATTAAGTCACCTTTACTTTATTTTTCACTTAAGCTAAACTTAGGCACTTTAATAATTACTTTATTAAATCCTAGGGTTCACTTTAGGGTTTCGATCTCCTTTCATAAGGATTGATCTTATTGTAATTATTCACTTCTTGTTTATGAAATTTTACTCTCTTGGTTTGTAGAGCAATATGTTTGTGTTGTTCGAATTTCTTCTACGTGACAGGATATTTTGCTTGCAGGTGATCACTAGGTTATGTGAGGTTGGATTTTACTACTTCAACAATTCCCACTTCTCAATCCTAGCACCTAGAATTGGGAAAATACATTAGTGATCCAAAAGTCAACCATAATCACCACCATTGTGCTCTACCTTCTTCATGAATGCATATAAAAAATAATATGAAAATAATGAGAGAATCTAAATTATAAATTAATTTCCAATTCCACCCTAGGCATATAAGGACACTTTTCAAGAGTGTTAGAGATACATGAATAATACATGGGATTGCAAGGTAAATGACACCTCAATCCTAATAAAATGATTTAGATAAATAATTAATAAAATAATAATGGAAATAAAATTATGGTAAATTATAAACACCAAAGCAACCTATTGTTATGCATTACAAAGTGGTAAATTCTCCATCATATTATGATTAAGAATAAAAGAACATGCATTCTATGAGATTGAAAAAATACATGTTAAGATTATTGCACTCAATCATAAAGGTTTGGACACCTTGTCTCAAAAGGATTTTATGAGAAACATATTTCCAATGTGCCAAGAAAGGAACAAAATCATAAATATATTACAAATAATCATCATAAGTATTTTATATTTTCAAAGTATAATCAAGCTACATGGGCTCCAAAGAAAGATATAAGAAACTGATTTTAAAATATACAAGAAAATAGTTTGTAATAATCCAACCCAATGGGTCACCTGTTAATCAAACAAAATCTTCCATTAATATGCACTTGTAATATTTTAAAAAAACTTGGATATAAGATACACATAGTACACATATATGGGATATCTCATTAGCCATTTACTTCCTCATAATTACTTCATAATTAAAGTTTCAATACATAAACCTTTAATGAGAAACTCAAAACTATCACTCACCATAGTAATAATGAGAAATAGCAAAGGCATAATCATGATTATCCACATTAACATTTGCATAACATTGCCTAGATGCAATGAGTGCTAAGTGGACCATTCATTATCATGAGAGATGGGTTCTTGTGAAGCACTACTCATGAAACATGGGTCAATGAGTTTGACTCGTAAAAACTACACGGTTGAATCTTGATAGCAACATCACAATTTGAAACGCTGTGGAAAATACCTCCTACTTATCAATTTATGAGCTAAAGGGGCTCTATAATGAATGGTTCATAAGGCACAACACCTGTTGAAGGTTTTACAAATGGGGTTGCAAGCTAAGTGGGCTTAACCTTGGGGGAAACTCTGTGGTTAAGCACGCTTGAGCTAGAGTAGTACTGGGATGGGTGACCTCCCAGGAAGGCCTAGTGCTTCACCTCTATGAGCATCACCTAGATGCAATGAGTGCTAAGTGGACCATTCATTATCATGAGAGATGGGTTCTTGTGAACCACTACTGATGAAACATGGGTCAATGAGTTTGACTCGTAAAAACTACACGATTGAATCCTGATGGCAATATCACAATTTGACATGCTGTGGAAAATACCTCCTACTTATCAATTGATGAGCTAAAGGGGTTTTATAATGAATGGTTCATAAGGCACAACACCTGCTAAAGGTTTTGCAAATGGGGTTGCAAGCTAAGTGGGCTTAACCTTGGGGGAAAATCTATGGTAACTGCACTTGAGCTAGAGTAGTACTGGGACAGGTGACCTACCGGGAAGGCCTAATGCTTCACCTCCGTGGGCATCACCTTTATGCAATGAGTGCTAACTGGACCATTAATTATCATGAGAGATGGGTTCTTGTGAACCACTACTCATGAAACATGGGTCAATGAGTTTGACTTGTAAAAACTACATGGTTGAATCTTGATAGCAATATCACAATTTGACATGATGTGGAAAATACCTCCTACTTATTAATTTATGAGCTAAAGGGGATCTATAATGAATGGTTCATAAGGTACAACACTTGTTGAAGGTTTTGCAAATGGGGTTGCAAGCTAAGTGGGCTCAACCTTGGGGAAACTCTGTGGTTAAGCATGCTTGAGATGGAGTAGTATTGGGATGGGTGACCTCCCAGGAAGGCCCAGTGCTTCACCTCTATGAGCATCACCTAGATGAAATGCAATGAGTGCTAAGTGGACCATTCATTATCATGAGAGATGGTTTCTTGTGAACCACTACTCATGAAATATGGGTCAATGAGGTAAAAACTACATGGTTGAATCTTGATAGCAATATCACAATTTGATACACTGTGGAAAATACCTCCTATTTATCAATTGATGAGCTAAAGGGGCTCTATAATGAATTTTTCATAAGGCACAACACTTGAAGGTTTTACAAATGGGATTGCAAGCTAAGTGGGATTAACCTTGGGGGAAACTCTATAGTTAAGCGTGCTTGAGCTGGAGTAGTAATAGGATGGGTGACCTATCAGGAAGGTCTAGTGCTTCACCTCTGTGAGCATCACCTAGATGAAATGAGTGCTAAGTGGACCATTCATTATCATGAGAAATGGGTTCTTGTGAACCACTACTCATGAAATATGGGTCAATGAGTTTGACTTGTAAAAACTACACGGTTGAATCTTGATAGCAATATCACAATTTGACATGCTGTGGAAAACACCTCCTACTTATCAATTGATGAGCTAAAGGGGCTCTATAATGAATGGTTCATAAGGCACAAAACCCACTGAAGGTTTTCCAAATGGGTTTGCAAGCTAAGTGGGCTTAACCTTGGGGGAAGCTCCATGGTTAAGTGCACTTGAGCTAGAGTAGTACTGAGATGGCGACCTCCCAGGAAGGCCCAGTGCTTCACCTCTGTGAGCATCACCTAGATGCAATGAGTGCTAATTTGACCATTCATTATCATGAGAGGTGGGTTCTTGTGAACCACTACTCATGAAACATGGGTCAATGAATTTGACTCGTAAAAACTACACGGTTGAATCGTGATAGTAATATCACAACTTTCACATGTGTTTAAATTGTATACTTTCTTATGATATCATAAATTATCATCTTTCACAAGAATGATAATTTATACCATTTTCCACATATGTTATATAGTTTCCACACATTCCAATGGGTATGATCAAAATTTCTTCAAGATACAATTTATCATAATTCCACTCTTAAATATACTAGGATACATGTTATTTTAATGACAAGAAAATCCTTACAACAATTAAGGACCAACCACATGAAAAAATCATTTCAATAAAAATTAAGTATTTAGTAACCATATTTCACACACATTCATATCACATTACTAAAACCGCAATTATTAAAGTGATTTCAACATTCTCAATAGTTAATAAATTCCAAACTTCAACAAAACTCTACATTAATGAAATAAATCAAAGGAACCACAATAATAAAATAAACCATTTAGGATTGATTTTCAAGTAGTAATTAAGGCATAATCTAACAATAACAAGTAAATTATTCAATGGTTATGTAATAAGAAATTCAATGACAAATGATAATAATTTCCAAGAAAACAATCATCACTATAATTTAATCAAATAAAATGTGACCACAATAATATGTAAGATTTCTTAACAATAGATACCAAAAATAATATTGATAAAACACACTCAATTTCAAAAATAATTATCAACAATCAAACATTATGTTAATAGGCCACGACAATAAAGAAATAACTAATACCAACAAGAATAAATTGACCTGCAACCAATTGAAAATTTGATCAAAAATCAAGAATACCTCCACAAAAAGTTAACCAGAATTAAATCAAATAACCCAAAAGTAGTCATGTCAATAAATTAGAAATAGTAAATCTAATGAAAATAAAGTTCCTTCCATATAAGTGGGAAACACCATCTACTAAGATCTCCAAAATGAAATAATTTCCATGTTTTAAGGATCTTAATGTTCCAATATGATGGTCTACTAGGTCTACTTATGGAACTTTATAGGACCTTGTTGAAAAGTATTAATAGTACCACATATAGCATAATTTTACCTTATATCATATTATCCTTTACTACAAAGGGTTTTTTGTGTCACACAAAGAGGGATAGAAAATAAAAAGAAATACATGTTGTTGAACACCCAGAATACTGAGAGGGGGGTGAATCAGTATTCTTTGAAACCACTTAAACATGTATTCAATACATTTCATCAAAATTGTAGTAATGAGGAGAAAAAATTAAAGCATGCAACACATCACATAACACAAGAACATCAAATTTACGTGGAAAACCCAAGAAGGGAAAAACCATGGTGAGGATTAGCTCACAATATATTATAACTGGTTATAAGATATTATAGAATGGCTCACTTCCTTGTGGACTCACTATTAAGAGGAATCACTTTCTAGAGAATGAAAGAAAATAGAAGAAAGGGTGGATCACTCCCAAGATTTGAACCGATACAATGCATCTATAATATGTTGGAGATAGTTCCACTTAAGCTCTGAATACTGAATCAACAGACTTCATACTTCACCCCTATTCACTCTAACTTTCTTTGTATCATATTTGAATTATGCTTTCATTGTTTACATAAGGATAATTGATCAATATCTTACAAAACTAAAATGATCTTATATTTATATGCATTACATCCACAAACACCTACAACATCAATTAGGTTGGCCTAATTAGATGTACCATGCAATACAATAACCTGTCAACTCAAGATCCAACCATACATGCTTCGTGGAATAAACCAAAACTTATAACACACCAAAATAGGTTGACAGGGACCTATAATAGCTCCCATAAGTTTGATCACATTTCCTTTAATTTTGCATGACCTCAAAACCTTTAAGTCGGTGTCATTGGTGAAGCAACAATAGAATGGACCAATTGCTCATTTACAATTCAGCACAAGGACCTCCAAAAGCTTTCCACTTGGAGCATACACACTACTAACACCTATAAACACTCCTTCAAAACCACACAACATGACAATCATCCATGGTGGAATGCAGAGCATTCCAACCGGGTACTCTATCACTATAACTCTGCTATATCCATATCAATACTTTGTTGACTCTAACTTCAACCGCAAAGGACCTCAAGACATGAAACTTTGAATTTAGGTTCCTCCAACATACACCAAAATTACCTTAGAACCACATAACTATATACTTCATGGTGGAGCAATACAAACCACGACAAAGGTTCTTTGAACACTAAAAATTGCATTCTATACTTAGGTAATTTATCCAACACACTTGATCTGTTCCAGGCCAACACTTCTTCAATTGTGTAATGAGTTGAAATAAACACCATATTCAACTCTTCTTATCAAACATCATCTTCCATACATCCACCAATATTCATATCCAACAATATCCATACTATTGACATCAATGATAACACTTATAGTATACTTGCAACAATCTCCCCCTTTGTCATTGATGGCAACACAGTTAGCCAAAACTACTCCCCCTTTGACATCAAGGGAAAAGAGCTCTCAATGTAAAACTTCTCAAATTATTCCAACTATTCTAACTACTTCCCTTTTGTAGATATATATGTATGTACATGCGAGTAGCTCCCCCTTATTGATTTACTCCTATACTCTGTGTAACTAATTTACCTCTATGTATGAATAAATATTTTTCCATTTCCAATATCTATATACTATGTTAATTTTTTTTACATATATGGCTACGGATATTTTCTTCCCTCTCAATTTTTTTCAAACTCTAACCTCCACATATATCTTAAGAAATGATATAATAGAACACTACGTAACCATTTTAGAAATTTGGTTGATTCATTATGAAAAATAAACAAGAAGAACCACTCTAATCTTGGTGCATCACCATCCTTTTATTTTTGAATTCCTTTTTCTCCATCTTTTCCTTTGTAGACTGTTAGTAGTAGGAATAGTTTAGAGATTATTTAGCATTGGGTTCAAAAACACAGATGCACCTAGGTTAGAAAGGAAGTGGAACTTCTCTAGAGGTTTGATCTCAATAGAAAAGGTCCCATACATGAGATAATTCCCATTGTGTCATTAGAATGTTGAACCCAATTCAACATGATACAATTTCATGTGACAAAAAGAAGATGGAGAAATATAGAAGTAAATTTTATGGGGATTAAAAAATATATTTTGAAGTTATTTAAATACACAAGGCAAATTTTGAATCATTAAATGTCATTCTAGATTTGGAATGGTTTATGAATAATGATGGCATTATAGATTTTGTGCAAGAAGAGTTGATATTGAAACATAATGGAGGAGAAATACATATGCTATTCAATGAACACATGGATAAGGACATGGATGAGTAAGAGGAAGATATATGGAGTATATATGTATATAAAAATAGAGAAGTGTGTGAGTAGGAGAAGCCACTTATTATGTGATGTATATCTCTATATGCTTGTGCTAAATATTTAATAATATACAAAAGATATATGATATAAATATATGTGCAGATCTATCTTATGGTGCTTATGAATGAGTAAAATATCTTGCATATTTATGTTATGTACCTTTCTATTTTTTATTTCTTCCTACTACACCACCTTGGGAATAACTTATCTAACATAAATAAGATAAAACTTAGGTCTCAATTTATTATCAACAAACCTTTTATCATAGCCCAATTTTTATGGAACCACCTAGGCAGCTTTATACAATCACCAAGAAAAACCTACGAGGAAACTTTATATAATGAGACCTTTACACAAACTTCAATATTAAATTATATAATTTTCTTACACAAAATCTCACTAGTCATGAACTTGTATATAATTCATGGGGCTCTTGCATGAATATAGAGACCAATAAAATTCTCATGATACTATGTGCTTGGTCTCATATAAGTCATAAGGCTCTTGCATGAATATAGAGACCAAGCACATAGTATATGAAATTTTAAGATTTATGTGAGTCAAATATATGAGACTCATAACTCATTGGATATACAAAGTAACATCCGCCAATAATGTGGAATAATAAGCCTAATTTTTGAACCCTAATATAAATGGAGTTAGTTCAAGATTACATTAGCCATATAAAATTTGGAGAGCATATCAAGAGTATACTTGGGCTATGCAATGAATATATTTGAAGATGAATGAGTAATATCAATCCTCAAGAAGTTGTATAGAAGGCCCAAGTTTGACATCAAAAAAATGATCATGAAGATAAGTTTTTACTATCCAAATGGTAAATAAGTGACTCCCTATGAACAAGTCATCAACATAGAGAAAAATAAATGTAAGAGTGTCATCTTGTTGTATAATATAAATGTTTGGATTATAGTAACATAAATTGAATCTAAATAAAAGGAATAGTTCCATCATGGCATACCAATCCCGAGAGATCGTTTTGAGGCCATAAAGAGACTATTGAAGATGAAAAAGAAGTGAGGAATCTTGAATGAACCCATGTGGGTACTCCATGCAAATATACTCCTAAAGGTGACTATGAAGAAAATAAATCTTCACATCTATCTAATGAACTCTCAAATGACTTGGTTTGTATCTATAGAAAGGATAATTTTGATGGAATTCATTTTGGTAACTAGTGTAAAAGTCTTAGAGTAGTCAATCACAAGAACCTAGGAAAATAATTTGACAATCAAGCAAGCCTTATGCTTGTTAACCAACCCATTTGTTACAATTTTTTTTCAATAGATCAAATTACATTAAAGAATTTTCCTTCCCTTATAAAGGGGGAATAAATACCAAGTATGGTTCCTCTCCAAGGAACTAAAATATTCCTATATAAAAACATCCCACTTGAGGATTGGTTTCTCTCCAAGGAACTAAACTCTTCCTATATAGAAATATCCAACTTGGGGTACACCAAAAGCTTCCCAAAAGGACTATGGATAAAAAACATGGAATTAAGAGATATTGAGCATTGAATTGAACGATTGCATAGTTGGTTAAGGGATTTGGGTTCGTCCCATATAGGTCCTGAGGTCGATTCTCTCCACCAGATGATACTTGGTTTTAGGTCATTTCAGGTGTGGCCCGTGCCTCTAGAGGACTAGTCTCACCTTCGCTTGCCTCCTCTGTCCCCCAAAACCTGGCAAAAAAGTAAGACCAGAGCAAGGGTGTTGGAGCTCGCTGGGCGAAGTCATAGATCCAAGTGCAAGATGTGACGATTGGGGATACCTCTGGGTTATAAAAAAAAAAGAGAGATATTGAGAATTATACAATTATGACTAAGTTATTCTTATATTTGAAGTATCCCCAACCTAGTTTCTTACTATCTACAATTTTTGATGATCCTAAAGTGGCCTTAAGGTTGGAAAGTCTAGAGAATCTAAAGGAGTGATGCCTAGATGTGGAATAATGTAAATCCTCATCACTATCATCTCCATGTGAATTTTAGGAAGAAGACTCAAATAAAAAGAGGTTAATATTTAAATAACTATCATCATGCCATGGTGTCTCCAAAGTGATGAAGGATCAAGAAGTGGTATAACGAGATCTAGTAAGACTCTCCTCAAAACGAAGAATCCTCTCAATGAAAAAATCATGAGTGGCTGGATGAATAAGTGTGTATCGCTTGACACCACCTACATTCCTAATAAATTTTTAATGATTTCTTTATACATCCATAACCTTGTGTTTTTATATTGGAATGGGGGCTCATTTGGGGGAGCCAAACACTTGAAGGGGTTTCAATTAGGCTTTGTAACATGTCCAAGCTTGGAAAGGAGTTAACCCCTTTCATTGGTTAGTGAGGAACCTAGTTCTAAATATAACACACACAATTGATGGCCTTTACTTAGTATGATGGTGGAAAAGATCACAAACTTACCATAAAATTAGTGATTTCTTTTGAGGAACAATTATTCAATTATATAACTCTATTTTTCCAAGGATTGTAGGGGAATACGTGTTGTATGTCAATGCCCTTAGAAGAATAAAATTATTTGAACCTATGGTTGGAATATTCCACTCCATTATTTATACATGGAATGTTGATGGACTTCCTAGATCATTTCTATATAAATTCTTTGAAGTTTAAAAAACAATCAAATAATGTAGAATTTTATATGAGAAAATACAAAAATATGTAATTGGAAATATTATCAATAAAAAAACATATTAATATCTACTAAAAATGGATGTAATAATGAGACATCCAAGTGATTATGTACTAACTATAGACTTTGTGAGGTTCTTCAAGATTTTTTATTTGTGAAAATTATCCTTTGGTTACTTTCCAAGAATACATACCTAATAAACAATGTTAGAAAAATGAATTGTAGGAAAGCTTGATACCATGCCATGTTAATTGAGCTAATGAAAATAATAGTAGTTCAAGTGACCAAATCATTGATGCCATAGGGTTCTCAATTCATTTGAATGAGTAAGAAAATTCATCAAAGGAGAGTCAAGAAAAGAATAAGAAAAGTGATAGAGACTATACTAATTATTTTATTTTCCCATGGTAATTGTAGACCTACTATGTAGTTCATTGATGACCATTATGTCTGAAAATTGAATTCAAATTTCTTGCCAAAATATATATGGGTGATATAGTAAATAGATAAGCGATTAGTTGATAAGGAAAGAACATAGAGAATCATGAAGTGCTCTATTTTTCTCAATTGACCCTTAAGAACCTCCCTAAGAGATTCATTAACCACAAATATATTAGGTAGGAAGCATGACTCTAAAGTTGACCAAATTTCATGTGAATTGTCCATGTGGTGAGAATAACCCATGCAAATAACCAAAGTGTTAAGTCATGAAGCTAATACAACAAGGTATTTTCTCTCTCCTTTACCCTTACTAGAATTCATGGCTTTTGAGGATTCTCCTATTAAATCACGTTCAATTGAATTTGGCACCTCAATTTTCTTTTCAATAAAATGAGTGAGATGAACTATCTCATTTTTTAGGAATTTATGCTCATCATAACCAAATTTATTATAAAAAAATACTTAACCTTTTCCTTCTTATATTTTTCATCTTTTGAGGAAGAGGTTTGAAAACCTACATCGAAGGCAACTAGTTTTAGATCTTGTTTCTTTTCTCCTTGGTTCTTTTGTTTCTTATTTTTTTTGCCTAAACCATTTGATAGCATTTTTTTTTGGATGATTAGAGTGCTTAGGTAGGTATGTAAATGTCACAAGGGGGATCCATTAGGGGATGGTAACAGAGGGTTTATCATAAATGCAAGGTGGGTATGTTAAAAAAGGTCTTAGTCAACTTTAATGTCCACATATTTAAAGGAAATAAAAAATGAAATGATAGATGGAATAGAGTTCATTGGATATCCATGGGATAAAGGGTCACTAAGAAAAGAGGTATAAGAAGGTTGAAAGGATTAAGTTATAGAAATAAGAGGTAAAATTCTTAATCCTTTTATGGGTATCTAGATTATGATTTAAGTGAGGGTGATTTGAGGGGTAAAAATATACTAAAAATGAGAGATAAAGGGCATGTAAAACATAAGATTTAACGAGTATGTGGAACCAAGGGTAAGGTAAAAAACTAGTCTAAGACATGATTAGTTTAGTTAGGGATAATTTGGCCAAGACATAGTCATCATAGATTTAGCTCAATAATATTTAGGGTTTAGGCTATAGGGTTTCTAGGGTAAATAGGGTTTATGGTTTAGGGTATTATTTCTATGAGTAGGGAACATATTGGTTTTAGTAGAGGCCCTAGGAATGGTAAAGGGATCCACAACAAAAATAAATGAATATAATACATACTTGAATTGAAAAATTACTTCAATTAAAAATAATTTGATCTTATTTTTCTTGATTTTATAGAAGATGATTTAATTGAAAAAATTACATGATTTATAAAATGCATAGTTTTAATTAAAAAATTCATACCTTCTCTTTGATTATAATATCTTTGCATCCTCTCTTCACATCTCTTTTGTTGAATATGACTATGTAGTATTATTTTTCCTTGTCCTTTTATTTCCCACGTCCTTCTTTGAAAAATATCACTTGATAATTCCTTTGCCATTTTTTTTTGTTATGCAATGTCTCCCAAAATTGTAAATACAAATTTTTCAATTCCCCATTCCAAATGTAAATCACTGACAAAAAATCAAAACTAGTAAAAATTTATTTATTTTTTGATATAAAAAACACAAAAAATAACCTCATATATATATGCAATTTGCATAAACATTTAATTGGGAAAATTTGACTAAAAATAACCTTCATTTGATGGTTGGTAGTTATTTTTTAAAATATTATTTTATTAACGAACCTTTGTTTGAAGGTCCTTTGTCATGAATATTTAATATTATTTTGTCCACCTGAAGGGACCTTCATTCAAAGGCACCTTCAAACGAAGGAAAAACCTTCGATTGAAGGTACCTTCATTTGAAGGACCTTCAAGTGCAGGTCCTTAGCTAGACACTTTCAATGCTTGCTTTGAATTTTCCTCAAAAAAATTCAAACTTAGGTTGGACGTTCAAATGGAATTAACTTGATGGGGTTGGGGCCCTAGTTCGGTTGGCTAAATCTTTCGTGTTGCAGGAGGTTGGTCACGAGGTCTAGTCTCCCCCACCCCTGTGGTACCAGAGGGCGTGTCTCACCAACGTCGCCGGTCATGTTAAAAAGTTTACCAGGCGCACTGCAGTTTATAGGGGGTCGTGCTACCTGATTCCTGCAGTCTAATAAAAAAAAAAAAAATGGAATTAACTTGATAACATAATTTTCAAGATCATAGTCCTCGAAACAAGCTTTCCAACAAGTATAATTTTTTAATATATTTTACTTTATTATATATTTATTTTCTATGTTTTACTCAACATAGATTTTCACGGGTGATCCCACAATACTAGTTTACAATTTTTGGCCAAACTGGACACTGAAATAATTTTTTCTAACTAAATCTTCACTTTCGGGCACCTATAGCAGCTAAACCGTGAGGAATTTGAAAATGATGCAAACTAGTGATTTGTGATATTTTGTCTGTAGATTCTAAATAATTTGTTTTCAAAATTTTTGGAATAAGATTGCACTTCTTTTTCCATCTCCGAAAACTAGTTTTTTTCAGTAAACAACATTTTTAAGGAGTGACACTCACTGTATACAACATGAATTTTTTTCTTTTTCCATAAAGGATAAAATTCTATTTTTTTTGAATTTAGATTTGTAACTATGATATCTAGCCCTTTCATTTGGTTTCATAGTGTTTTATTGAATATTTTTTCCTTAATCAAGTTTCGAAGTCAAGCCAATTACAATTCAAACATAGGCGGACCGTATACGACATAACTTTTTTTTTATGTATCAAAATTCAATTTTTTTTTACTGGATCAATGACACCAATACCTAGCACACACATATATTTTAGAATTTTATTTTGATAATCTGTTATTTTTCCACATGTGCAAAATAGAGAGCTTGATTTTCGGTGAAAAACCTATGTTTAATCAAAGTAAAAAACAAATACATAATAAAACCAAAACATATTAAAATTATATTCATTGGATAGCTCGTTCCAAGGACTATTATCACCTAGTTGGTTATGTGAAGTGTCCTCCATTTTCATCCTCAACCCAAGCTTCGAAGGGCCAAATTTATGGATTTTTTTGGTGCGAGAGGGGGAGAATGGGGGAAAAGGGGGGTTCTCTAGGGGTTCACTTGAACCGGGGTTCATTCAAACCCTAGTTCATTCGAACCCCCTTTCCACAAGCATTTCTTTTGCTTATTTTTTTGGGAAATGTGGGACACGACATTAAATGGGTTCACTCGAAGGGGGGTTCTATCGAACCCCATTTGGGTTCGCTCGAACCAAAAGTTCGTTCAAACCTCCAATTTTTTTTTTTTTCCGCGGGGTCATTTTTTGCAACTTTTCCTTCCTCACTGGAATTGTAAACCACTTTTGTGGGTTTACCCTCATAGAACATCAAGTTCTTTGTTATACACATGTGGAAAAATAGTAAAATACTAAAAAATATATGTGCACTAGGTATTGATGTCCTTATTTCAATTGGAGTCCTTTAGCCTTCAATAAAAAAATAGTAGATATTTTTGCAAGAGAGAGCTAAGGGAGAAAAAAATATTATTTTTCCAAGAGGGAATGAGAGTCTTGTAGGGTCGAATACATGGGTGTGAAAAATTAATTTCCAATTGAGAGTTACAATAGGTTGTAATAGATAGTTGAGTGGGAAACTAATGATTCACAATAAAAAATTAGGATGTGAAACATCTCACAAATGTTTGTGCATCTCACTCGCATCCTAGGACTCTTTTATAAAAATTTTCATGTGTTCCCATAATAGAGGTAATGATGATATTAGAAACCAAAATATGGACAAACCTCGATAAAGGGGAAGTAGGCCAAGGTTCAAGCCAACATTAACCTAGAACATGCTACGAGAGTGGAAACTAAAGCAAGTTCAAAATACAATGTGAAATTGAAAGGGTATACAATATATTCCTACATTATAGATTGTTGCAACACTTATCATATAAATTATTCCAACAAAACATTATTTATTTTATCAAGCATTAAATATTAATTCAATTAGACCATAGTCAATATATGTTGGCTACATAGCCCAAGGAGTAGGGAAAACCCTCCTTACAATTATATATTAAAGGAAGGCCTTTTATGATTTTAAAATTTGTAAGACCGATTATTTACTTCAACAACTAGGTCTAGTTCCCACGCCACTCAGATCACTCAAAATATAGCAATCAATGTGGAATACCTACTAGAGAATTTCACCAAATGAATTTGAACCATAAGTGTTAGATAGGTAAAATTAAATTTATGAATTGGTAGCATTATAGTTCATATACAATCAAATTAATGAACTACCATTTATAACTTCCTAATCATAATCAACGTAAAAATTAGGGAACCAATGTAATGATAAATTGGACTAGGGTAAACACCTAAGATGAAATACATAGTATAAGATGATAGTGAAATCCCACCCCACCAAAAACCAATGACATAAAATCATCAACACATGTCAAAAAGATACATAAACATGCAATGTACAATCCAAAACTTGAAACTCAATTGTTTGGAAGCCTAAACATTATAATTAAAAAAACAGAGAAAAAAATAAAGCCATCCCCAAAATTAAAAAAACAAGTTTGTTACATCCCAAAAGCTATTGAATAAAAGTAACAACTTGTAGAAGCTCATAAAACCATCCATTGTAGAAAACTAGAATGAAAAAACATGAAAATGCAAATGTTTTAAGATAAAATAAAGATTAGAGATCCCTAGAGCACATAAATTCAATTTGATAAATCTTATGATGCAAATAGAAATAGAAAAATAAAATGAAGAAAAATATATGAGAAACAATATAGAACTTATCTAAGATCAACGTTCAATTTCCTTGTGTGCCTTATGATGTCTTTTACAATCAATTTGACATAGCAACAAAGGCTTCCTGTGCTTCAAGGTGCCAATTTTGATGATGTCTAACAACCACCCCTCTTTTTTCTTAACCCCTCGTTTATCTTAATTTATAAGTGGTGAGTGATAAAAGAAACTTGAAATCCTAGTGTCAACCTTAAAAACCAAGAAAAGTACAATATGGTAAACATGGTTATAGCCTTCTACTATGATTTGTGAACACATGACTATTTGGAATGCTATTATGTGATTTTGATACTTTCATTTAATTGAAGTTCATTTGTCTTCAAAATTGAAAGTAACTTCAAAATTCTTGCACCTAGTAAAACTTGAGATTATAATTTGAAAGACACAAGGTAAAAAGATTCCATGATTAAAGGAGACAATAAAGTCAAATTAGGAAGCATTAGCCATTTAGTATAAAGTTCAATTATTTAAACCAAGACAACATACTTTGTGAAATATAAAAATAAACTAGTTTTATTATGCAAGCTTCGAGAAGAATAACAAATGAAGGAATTATATCATAATTGTTGAAGGGAAAATAAATATTTGTTATTTAAACATAATTCTTGTAGAGATCCATGAGCAATAAAATCAAAATGATCATAACAACTACAAAGACAAAAAAATAAATTCAATAGTACTAGAACAAACGAGATTGCAGTTTATTTCTCACTAAATATACATAGTACAAATTGTACACAACACCAATACAATAAACTACTATCATTATGGATTTATTGACTGATGTCGTCAAGTTTCTTATTGTACATATTCCATATCTATCAAATTGAATTTTAGTAAATGGATATTTAAGAAAATAGTTGATGTGGAGCCCAAAATAATAGACTAAAATGAACAACCAATAATATTTAAGAGACATGATACTTAAATCATTCTAAATGATATTTTAATAACATAATCTTATTTCATAACATAATAATAATAATATTTTTTAAAATAATAAAGTAAAAATAATAATTAAATATTTGATTGAAGATCTGAATTAAAATATAACATATTTCATAACTATAAATGCATCAATATGCACCTTTGATCATGTTTATTAAGTCAAGAGACTTCTTACACTCACATCAACGAGTCTGTGTGCATTTTTATTCTCCCCATTTAAATTTACGTCTACTAACCCGTCACAAAGTAAAGTATTTAGCAATAGATTAATGCTTTTAAATCAAATTTTTAAAGTAGTTTGCATACTGTGAAAATTTCCTTGTTTTAGCTTTGGTTTCTTAATAGTTCGATGCCTATGGCATCTTATCCTTAACATTGTTTTTTCTACTTTCCTTTAGAGTTATCTTTGCTGACGTTTGATCTTTGTAATGAAAATGCCTATTAAATTTTACATGGCAATGAAGTTTCAAGATTATCAAATTACTCTATAAAATGCGGTATTGCCTCTCTGTGCCTCAGCCCGTTTTTTCTTTCTACAAGTCTCAAATGGAGAAGTATATGGAGATGTTGGATTTGGGTGTAAGGATCATCCCAATGGCGGTGGTGGCATGGTTGTTGACACGGGAGTCACCATTATGTTGACCTTCAAGGTTGTGTATGATCCTTTGGTGAGTGCCATTAGGGCCACTATGAATCTTCCTCATGTGAATGTGAAGTTTGAGATGCGTTCCAACCTTTGCTATAAGTCATTGTCCTCGACTTTAAAGCCGATGCCTTTGGATTTCGAGTATAAGGATGGGGCAGAGTTGGTGCTTCATCTAGATAACTATTTTGTAAATGTGGGTGCAAGGAAGGAGCCCCTGTGCTTTGCTGCAACTATGACTACTGAGACCTCATCATGGGGAACTTTATGCAACAAAACAACGATTTCCTTTTTGATTTTGATAGCTTTACATTTGCTTTCTAGCATGCCAAGGTTACAACATGCACTATGGAGAATTAGTAGCTCTCTTGGCCCAATTTTCCCCCCAATATCCTCTTCCTCTCATGCACTCAATAAATCTATTATCTCCTTTTTAGATAATTTTGAATGAATCCTCTATTCCAACAACAATGAATATCAATCAATTCAACTAATATTTCTACTCACTATCTCTATAGTTGTTCTGCTACAAACTCTCTAAGGAGAAGATGAGAAAAATTGGGCTTCATTCACACCAATGAAGAAGTGTTTGGATGACATAGTTGGCAACTTGTAGAATAAGGGCTTTCTTCATTAGCTTTGCTCAAGAGTCGAGACCGCCACAATACAATTGAAGTATATTTTCACGGAAGTTTCTTATAATGATAGTGGAAATTTAGTCATGCAATTATAGTGAAAAGAGGGGTGAATGTCTCCTCTGCAAAACATGACCACATGGCATGTTTATACCATCTCTAATTGGAATTTAAGCACAGTAGAGCAAAGGTTCAGTTATGGGGAGTGTCAAATGGAAGAAGTAAATTAGTTTGGTTTTGCACTTCTTTTATTTATTAAAATAGCCATAGTTAAAATTAAATGACATGAAAAGAGAGTTGAAAGATTTTGGAAGCAATCATTTTCTCCAGTGGTTAAGAGATTCATTGAGCAGTGGAGGGTAAGTGATTATTTTTCTAAGATTTCATACCCATTAATTTTTCTAAACCTTGCTATTAATTAAGTGATTTTGGCATGCTGTAAATGAAATTTCATAATTTAGAAACTAGCTTGAAATTTAATATACTCATAGTTAATTTTTATTTAATTGTGGATTTATTTATATTAATTTTTTTCATATAATTATATATTGATAAATGGTATATTTTGTGTAAAGTATGATTTATGTTTTCATTTATTGTTGTAAATTTTTTTTATATACATATTTCTTATATTTTTATCATTTATTATCATATTCATATTATTTTTGATATGTTTGTACTTTTTCTCAATTAGATCAATTCTTCTATATAACTCAATTCATTTCAGTTGGAGTTGAAGTTGGTTTAATTTGAAATTATGCAAAAATAATATTTGCATAAAATGTTGCTATGTTTCGATATTTATAGGGAACCAATAAATAATCTCATTAGAGAACTCTTCCTTTTATAATAGATAAATACATAAAATATCGATTAGAATCATATAGACCATCTACACATATATGCATGTTGACCATAGTTGATAGGAGCTTAGGTACACTTAGATTCATTTTTGGACATTAACAAGTCTACTAGAGCATATTTTTTATAGATCTCCCTAATATTAATGATAATATTCATACTGGATTAATTAATATTTAGTTTAGTGATGACATCATTTTGAAATACACTTGTCTTTAATAATTTTAATGAAAGAAAGTATATTTATATAAATATTTAGAGTAAATTAATATATTAAGTAATAAATATAATTTATCATATATCTTTAAGGTATTTAGAATTTTATGTTTAGGATGGTTTAATTAATATGACTATTCTCTTTAACTTCTAAACTTATTTATGGATCTATGTCATTTTTATACACACAATTATGATCTTTATTATTCTTCCAAACTCATCTTCTAATTTATTAATATTTTAAAAAATATAATTCAATAATTGATAGTAATTTTAAATAGATTATAATTGATGATATTTTCTATATGAGAATTTCATAGACTAAAATGATCAATTTCTAATGGAGGTGGAAAACATAATGCAATAACAAAAGTGATTGAAAAATAAAACTTGACAACCGTCTGATGTGTAACCGACTGTTGGATGCATGAAAGTCATTGTCTTCCTTGGAT
Source organism: Sequoiadendron giganteum (assembly GCA_007115665.2). Lineage (NCBI taxonomy): Eukaryota > Viridiplantae > Streptophyta > Pinopsida > Cupressales > Cupressaceae > Sequoiadendron > Sequoiadendron giganteum. The sequence continues at coordinate 191,673,900 of CM021107.1, read as the reverse complement.
GGTAGTGATATTTATTTTGTGCCTCCCTTTTCTTTTTTAAATATATGATTAGCTGAAAATGGGCGCCTCGAGAAGGATAACTCTCGGTGTATTTTATATAAATTAATATTTAATATATGTATGCTACTTAACCAACACTTGCACTTAAAGAGGTTCAAGGATTAGGGTATGGTCCCATGGAGGGGGGCTTCCTAAAAAATTTCATGGGTGCCGCTTAGATTTTTTAGGAATATTTTAAGGCTAGTGGTCCCATGAATTCAATTTTGCAATTCAGCTTAAAAGTTTGAGCTCCAAAATTTAAGGATTGAACTGAGTATTTTTGGTAAAAATTAATAAATAAATAAAAATTCTCTCATTTTTAATTTTTCTTAGGAATTTAAAATTTTAATTGATAGACAAGTGGTAGAAAAACTTTCTAAAAAATTCCTAAGCTATAGGGGCAATTTCTAGCCCCACCTCAATTTCACCCGCTGAAAGATTCATTTCTAAAAGGTAGGGGCTCCTATTTTTCTGGAAAAGATTCTAATTAATCCCGTAGCACAATTTTTTTTCTTCATGGGACGGCCTGATCCATGAAAATAGAAGCCCAAGCCCCCCATGGGACCATACAGTTACACCTATAGAAAACTATATATATGTTAACATGTTATATAGTATGTATTTGTGCATGTGTGTGTATGGATGCTATTGGCTGCAATTTCTAGTTGTATGTTGCTAGATTAAACAATTAATAATAAGTGATAAATAATGGAATGAAATAAACTTAGAAAAATCTATATTTTTTCCTTAAAGAAATTAAGTATTATATGATTTTGAATTTTTTGCATACATATTTAAAAGTTTAAAACATAAAGCAATGCAAATGAAAAAAAAATAGATGCCTCACCAAAAAAACATTGCAAATGGAAATAGAATGTTCCCATCTAGTTGGAAAATCAATATTTATCTAGCTTTTACATGATAAGTGAGATTTTGGAGACTTTTACCATTGAATGACAGCTGGTTTACCATTAAACGACAACTAAAACTTATTTTCCAATAACTCAGAGTGTTGTAGAGGTGAAACTTGTTTCAAATTCAAATCTCACACTGTATATAATCTATCTAGCTACTAATTAATTGAAAATTAAATTTTAATTAAAAAATAAATCAATAAAATATGTACGTATATTTTATGTGTAAATAGACAGTACGATATACACAATGGCGCCCATGCGGGGAGCAATGATGACTTTTACCAAGTTTAATAAAAAAGGACATATACATTTTGAGCCGTACAAAAGGAGAAGAGAACAGCACGTGAAGTAACGGGAAAAGTTCTGGAAAGGTGATAAAGCAAGCCCCAAAAACATGATACATCAGAAATGAACCGCCTAAATCGGCGCAAATTCCCTGGCAAAAGTATTGTACGTAACGGTTACGTGCACTCCAAAGCCGTGGGAATTACACGTGTAGAAATTTGCGCCAGTTTAGTGAACGCCTTGTTTAAGCTTCTCTCCACAGAGACAAGACTGTAAGGCTGCAGAAGCCTAGGTAGGTACTTGGCTATTTAAACCAGCCAGACAACAATTTTTAAAAGCTGTACAGATACCCAATCAGATAAAAACAAAGAGGGGCCTATCAAGGACTGTGATACCTAAGAGTGTTTAAAGCCTATCCTAGATGATTGGATCTTTCTGGTTGGTTTTTCTGGTTTCAATGGACCAAGGTTTCTAAACAAATATTGGTTCTAATTCTCATAAGAAAGAGAAGAGGGTTGTAAATTTATTTGAAGTAAATATTTGTAAATATAGTACATTTTTTTATGTTGAAAGTGTAATTTATTTGAACATTGTCAAGTTAATTTTTATGATCAATGGTTCTCATGGGGAATCACACATATTCGGTGAATGCGGTAGCTCGCTAAAGAGGTCATGAATCCAAGTCTTCTAAATTGAATTCTCGCTTCCAATGGGCAACTTAGTTTGAAGTTGGATAAGGTCTCGCTCAACTCTATTTGCTGCCTTGGGTGGGAGAGGCGGGGCAGGGGGAGGGGATGGGGATGGGGATGGGGATGGAGCGGGGGGCACCAACCCCACCATCCTATTTGCCTTGGGTGGAGGGCCGATTAATTATCAGTTATCGATTATGGTGGGATGCCACTTCTCGCTCGACGAACTGATCGAAAATTGAACCAGTGAAGGGGTTGGGTGGGCCTGGGGGGCTTGGGGGACCGAGTATATTAAGGATTCTTGGAAGGTGTGCAAGATGGTCAGAACAATCTTAATTGTCAAATATATACCATTAAAATTTTTTCATTTGTTGTATTTTCCCTTTTTCCTATGCCCCCAACAATCACAAAAGGATTTTATTATGCCGAATGAATTTGTGCCGAAGGCATATCCTATCTGATTGAATAAAATAAATCCATAACGTGTGCTTTATATGGTTGCTCCTTGTATTTTGATACTATCATATATAAATATTTTAGCATTCCCAAAGAATTTAAACAATTTTCACAAAAGAATCTTGAAGTTTGTTGTGTAGAAGTACTTATTGATCAATGTAGAACTCTTATGAAAATAATTGGAGGGAGTGATTTCGAAATGCATAAATGATGAGACTTACTAGAAAATTAATTTTGAGTTTCACCAGGGTGTATGTGGAGGTCATTTTATCACTTGAATTACTATACATAAAATGCTAAGATCTGTAATTGTTAGCCTTAATTTTTTTGATGTAATTAAGACATTTTGGAGGTGTAATTGGAGTTATTTAGGAAGCTATACTTGTGAGAATTTTTTTTTTGGTGGATCATGGTAATAAAGGACTGTTTTACCAAATAGATGGAGGCTATTCCCATCATGAATTCTACCATCAATATTACTCTGAACTTTTCTCTAAATAACATTATTACCTTGTTTGGTATGTTGTAGACTATAATGGTTAAAACTATATGATCTTTAGGGTATACTATTTTATAAAATATGTTCAAGGTATGGGACATCTCTTATTCCTCCTCTTATCACCCATAGAATGATAGAAAAGCTGAGTATAGCAACAAAAAATTAAAATAATCTAAATAATACTCTATTTAAACAAGAGATAATGGGATGTGTAATTTAGATTTAGTGTTTGTCACAACAAGATTACCCAAAAAAAAATCTACCATAAAGAGTCTTTTTGAACTTGGTATAAGATGAATGCTACCTTCCTATTAAACTTGGAAATTCCCCTTTTTTAGTTCCTCTAGCAATGCAAAGATCTAGAAGATAATTCATTTTCCCAACGACCATGTCAATTGGTTGAATTAGTCTAAAATAATGACAAATAAGAAATTGAAAAGCTAGAAGAAAATAATTTTTTTGTTTGATAAGAAGTAAAGCCCAATAATATTCTTATTTGGTCATATATTTTGGAATGCCAAAGTAATGGACAAGACCAAACATGATAAATTTAAAGCCATACATCATAAGGGAAGATACATTATACTTGCACATTCTAGGTAATGAACTTCTAGATTTTCTTACATGTGGACAACATTTGAAATACTATTATTGATAAGTTGAATACTTATTCCTCCCTTTTATATTATCCTTATCTTTTTCAAAATTTGGTTCATGTGTTAAAGCTTGAATTTGATCTTCGTATGTTATGTTAGTTTTCAATTCTATTTCTAACCTAGATAAGGAAATGATCACAAACGCATGTGATCAAAGCTAAATTTCTTGAAATATTTGTAGTCTTTGATATAAATCATGGTATTAGATGGTTATAAAATTCTTTGTGAGGTTACATTTGAACTATATTGTAGGGGAATTCCTTGATTTTGCATGTGTAATGAAATTTTACTATCAAGTTTTCCTATCTATTGTTGTGAGATCTTGATTTGAAAAACCTTAGCAAGTTAGTATGATAAATGGTTAGTGGTAGATATTTGGATTACTTTCATGTATAGGTTACATCTGAAAGTTTTATGTTAGAATTGCTTTTCTCTTTAATTGTTCTATTGGATTTTAGGAAAAAACTCTTGGTTTCATAGAGTTAGAAGTGTAGAGGAGCTACCAACTCCTTTCAAATGACATGGATTATCTTGTAAATTAATCAAGAATATTTATCAAAAATTCATCTTGAAATTTGATGAGTTGATCCTAGGTTAATTGCCTCAAAAATTAAGGTACAATTTAGATCACCAATATAACTAAGTACAATCATCCATAGAAACATCCAAATTAAATAAATTAACTTGATCCAAATAATAAATTAATTCAGCAATTAAATTTCACATATAATTAATTTAACTAACTAATCAATCAAATATTTATTTATAATGAATTAATTAATTATTTTCACAAGTAGAAGATGCATTATATTTACGGATTTTCATTCCATAAGATTAAAACATACTTACATGTTATGAAGAACATTAGCTAGATCCAAAGGGTTAGTGATATCAAAATATTTTTAAAGCATGTTGATCATATTGGAAACTTCCTCTTGAACATATTTAGATTATCAGAAGAATATTCTTCATTCAAATAAATTATCATATTCAATTTTTTTTCTCTTAAAGTCTTACTTTGATTTGTAGCCTTTGCGGGATTATGTTTGGGAATTATCCTAAGTGGATGATGTGAACTTGATTGATATTTGACATAAATCAATAGTTCCATCAAAAGAAAAGAAGCAACGCAAATAAAAAATAATAACTGTACATTGAAAAATTGAAAAATTTGTCTTGGTTGATCACGTTCCTCTATTAATTATTTAATTAATTCATTTTTTGATCTTTATTCTTCTTTGATCAATTAAATAAATTATCTTTTTAATTGCGTCACTAACATTCTCTTTCTCTCTATAATTAAATAAATTATAATTCATTTTATTATTAATTCTACATCATTCATCTATAGTTAAATAATTATTTATCTATTCATTGGTCTTCTTCATTCTTCTATAGTTAAATAATTATTGAAATTATTTAACTATCTTTTGTCACTCTTCCACTATTAAATAATTAATTTGGATTAATTATTTAATATCCATTTCCTATTTCCTCTTATTTAATTAATTGGTTGCACAATCATTTTAATTAAATGCCCATTTTCCTCTTTTTCCACAGATAAAAAATTTAAATAATTTTTTATTCTCCACTTGGTCAAAGATGCTCTTCTCATGAATTAAATAATTTATTATTTAATTCCTCCATTTTCCCTCTACTCTCTCATTTCAAATCTTAACCATTGATTGCCTTTGGTCTCCAAAGAATCATGACCATCTATTCATAGCTGTCCCTAGCCTACTACTTTGTGGTGCTTGAATCCTCCACCGTTGATCTTGGCATCATTCTAAAAGATCGATCTTGTTTGTCTATTTGAATGAATTTCAATAAAAGAAGGCTTTCTCCATCATTTTTGTTGAACAACCACATATCTCCAGCATTTGTGCTTACATTTGCATGTACTTGCATACAATAAAAATTGAGGGTAACTTGCAAAGGAAGATTTGAGGAGAGCCAAGGAAGGTTATTCAAGCCCAACATGGAGAGTTTGCTTTTATTTTGTTCTCATTTGCTTTCTATGTTGATTGTTCTTGCTTGCTTTGGATTTGGGTTTTTAGCTTAGATTTAATAGAGTGGTTGCTATTATCTTTGCTATTTAGATTTGGATTCTAACTCCTATCTAACATTTGCTGGACTAGATGTGAATGATCTAATCTTGAGCGTTTTAAATGAGTTTTGTAAGTTACAACCAATAATTTTTATTCAAAACCCGTCATATTCTTTTGAGCATAGAAAAATGGGCGCATAAAATCCTATAAAATATTTTTTAGGTTTTGTAGGGCTCACTCTTAGCTTTCCAAAACTTTTATGATTTTAAATTTTGTTAAGATTTGAGAAAGTTATGGCTATTTTAGTATTTGCTGATTTTTTAAATTTTAGCTATTAAAATCCGTATTTTCTTTTGCCTATAACAATTTTGTTTTGCAAAATTTTGCAGAATGCTTTCTAGGTTTTGAAGGTTTGTGCCTTATCTTTCCGTAGCTTTTTGTGGTTTTAAATTTTGTTTAAATTTGCAAAAGTTATTTCTGTTTTAGTTTTCTGTTATCATTAAAGGTTTTTTTGGGTATTACCAATTTCTTGTTTTCAGCGTGCGACATCAATCTTGGAGGGAGTCTAAACTGTTTCTTTTGAAACATTTTGTTGGCATATTTTTGTGTTTTCTTAGCATAGAATCATTTTGCTTTTGTTTTACAAATTTTCACTTATGAGGATAAAACGAACAACAAACTATATTTTTACAAATTCACGGGTTTTTAAAATTTACCACAAACTGCATCTTTACACTCATGGGTTTTTAAAATTTACAAAAAATTGCATCTGTACACTCATCGGATTAAAAATTACAACAAATTTCATCTTTACACTCATGGGTTTTTAAAATTTATAACAAACTGCATCTTTACACTCATCAGATTAAAATTTACAACAAATTACATCTTTACACTCATGGGTTTTTAAAATTTACAACAAACTGCATCTTTACACTCATATGGTTAAGAATTTACCACAACTTGCATCAAACTCATTGGACTAAAAAGAACTTGCTTTTTTGACATCATAAGTGGTACTAAAATAAATTAGTGTTGTATTGTATTGTGATTGTGTCTTTGTTACGAGGTACGTATGCTCTTCCCTCGTGCCTAGTGCGACCTTGGGAATTAGAAATACCTCTTGGAATTTACACTCTCACACCAAAAAATTGATTTTGAGGATAAAATGAACATCATGCTAGTGTAAGGAAAACACATTATGCTCTCTCCTCGCACTTGGTGCGATCTTGGAGATTCCAAGCATTGTGTTTGTCTTGTTGTTGTTTACCCTTAGAGGGCCTACCTCCCGATTTGTGAGAGGGAATGAACCAAGTGGTACTTTCATTTTGGTCCACTATACAAATAATTGTGGTTATGATGAAAGTCATCAATCACTTGGTACAAATGTTCTATACCGATAGAAGTCTCCCTCAGTATCCATGAGATGCATAAAAACCCTTTCTAAGGGCTGGGAGACCTCTTAAATGAGTGAACCACCGCATGTATAGACACCAGATTATCTTGAAACACTGACTAGAAACCACTTGTTGTAGAGGCCAAAAACCTTTTTTTCTTGTTGGTGCAGGAGGTTGGACCTCCGAAGTCACCCTACATGTACTATTCATGGTAGAGACAAAAAATCCCTTGGTCCATAAGATTTCCAAATCTTCGGGGTAAGAGATTTGGTGTGCCCGTACCGTGGTGGGGGAGCCAGTGTCACCAATATCTCTAGCTGTATGCCTTGTCTTAGTATGTGGAGGAATCCAAGTAGGGACTCAACAAGTAGTATCCTCTTTCCAACCTGGATTGTGCATGCTTACAATTTTTTTCAAATTTGTCGAGACCAATGAAATTTTTTGAGGCTAATCTAGGCCCCCATTTAGAATTTTACTTTGATTTTGTATTAGTTATCCAAAACATTCTATTTGTTGTGTTTTTTGTGTGTTCAAAAAAAACATTTTCAATCTCAATCAAACATCACACCTGGAATCTATAACATTTCAACCTTGCAAATCTCAAAAGCTTGCTCAAAAAGTCAAACAACACAAATGTCTACATGATCTCTGCAAAACTAAAATCCCTAAGTGAAGATCCACTTTCTGCTTTTTCAAACATAGACATCGTAGTTCAAGGTCTATCAGAAAACACATGTTGAAGAACTACCACAACCGAGACATATTATTGAGAATTTTTTATCAATGCCCTTTGAGGAACAAACCAAACTTACATGTCCAAACCAAGCCTAGCATTTAAATCTCTTGGGGCATTGTTTTTCAGTTTTGATCCTTCAATCCTTACATATATAGATCATTCCACCTAGTCCTTGCATATTTTGATCATTCTATTCTATTATGTCCTTAGTCCTTGCATATCCATCATTGGTCAAACAAATATTTTAGCTTGCACTTAGGTTACTCTCCTTAGGTCTTGAATCAAACATTGGCTATTAATCACCCATATCACTTGAGGTTCATCATCCTTGAGTTAGGGAATATACCATCATCTTTGAGTAGGGAAATCTTCTTGGAGTTCATCATCTCCTAATTTAGCATGCCCTCTCTTGATCACTTGTCCTTATGTCTATCCATCATAGCACAGGTAAAGCCTTGCATCATAATTATCTTTAGACCTAGAGTTTCCTTGAGTTCTTGCATCTTTATCATATCAAGTTTGTCATCTATAGAGTCATACCATTCCATTCCCATATCTTATCTTAGGGTCATATCAATTTCATTGCATCCTTATATCCAAAATAATCACAACAACATAGATTAGTCTTATATCCCAATTTACATTTATCATCCTTGCATATCATATCCCTTTGTCATAAGGTCATTATCATCCTACCATTCCGTAATCTTGGTCTTAGGTACATTGGCACTTTGCATCCTTATATCCTTGAAAATCATAAAAAAATTATAGCATGGTCTCATATCCATTTTGCATTGGCAACTTGCATTGTCATCCAAAGGTCACAAGTTTTATATGGTCCTCACTAAGTTTTGCTTATCCATCCTAATCCAAAATCATGACCATGTCTTCAATTTATCTTGATCCTCTTCCTAGTCAAGCTGAATACCAATCCATCCTCAATCATCAATACCAATCACCCATAGTCTTGATTCAACCATATATCTACCCATCTTACCAAAAATCCATAAGCTCTAGTCCTCCATCGATCTATCCTCCTTATCAAGAACCAATTAACATTAATCCCCCAAAAATGTACATTAATAGTTCTTATCCTAACCTTGACAAGGGAAACCAACCTTCCACTAGTCCATTCCAATCCTCCACATCCTATCCTAATCCATCATCCAATAATCCATTCCAATCCACCACAACCTATTATAATCCATCATCCACTAAGCCATTTCAATCTCCTTCATCCCCATCCAATTATTCATTCAATAGAAATGCATTTAGAGATGGTCTTCAAAGACAACTAGCAAAGGAACTTGTTCAACTCCTAAATGAATTTTTTTTAGGTGATCCAATCACATTGCTAATCCTACACCATCCAACCATTTGTCACCATCATGTCCTCCATCGCTTACCAATACCAAAAAAGATCTTGCTATTGAAGCTCCATTATTGCCATGTCAAAATCCCGAGTCTATCAAAGAAAATCCTATCATCACCCAAAATCACATTCCATTGCCTAAACCTTGGGATATACATCCAAAGAAAATACCAAAGCATGATGAAATAAACTCCATAAAAAATCTAGATCAATTTACCCAAAATTCACCTACAGATGTTCATGATATCCAAGTTTTAATCCAATCTCTAATCAAGATCCCATTCCCAATCATGCCATCCAAGATAAACCTATCTTTGATCAAAATCCTACCATTGAACAAGAAATCCAAAATGATCCTCTCATCGACCTTTATACCATCCATGATTGAACATTTGAAGTTTGTCCTATCCAAACTCCAAACATCTCCATTACCCAAAATGAGACACTTTCCTCCTTTGGACACATAGATAATCAAATAAATGACATGGATAACATCAAAGAATGTAGAGAAGCTACCATTGATCAAGTCAAAGAAGAAGATACAAAATCTACCATGGATCAAATCGACATCCCAAATGATCAAGAAGAAACAAGCATGACAAATGATAAAGCAAAAACATCCTATCAATTAGGATCATTCACCTTTGTCAAATAAGGCTTTCTTGCAGATGAGAAAATTTGGAGTAATGGTTTTCAACTAAATAATGATGGGTTAGCATCTTACTTTCAAAATGACAAATACCCCATCACAAATAGAATATTTCAGAGCATGCGGTATCAAGGAAGAGGACTAGGCCTACATGAGCAAGGCATTCTAGAACCAATACAATTTCATGTAAATCCTAGACATCAAGGTCTTGGATATTTTTCAATCAGAAAATCAAATGGTGTTAGTGATACCTCCATGATTTTAGGGGAAACTTAATCCAATACAAACATCAAAATGGGGGTCATGAGTAGTCCTTGTCATAAGGTTGCTTCCAACACTCCTTCCATCCACATCATAAACCATCATTCCAACATAATTAATCCCATCAATTGGAACCAACAAAAAAATAATTCTTACAAGTCTAAAGTACAAAATCAAATATCAAAGGTCATTGAATGCAAAAATACAAGTGGAGAAATAAAGTTAAAATGGATCCCAAAGAAAAATGGATCAAGTAAAGAGAAAAATTCAATTCCAATATCCAATAAAAATGTGGAGACATAAGAAAAGAGGTCTCCCACATGTAACAAATGTCCACCTCCTTCAAAATGGTCATCACACAAGGCATATAAAAGTGTTGGTTCCAAACATTATCCCAATCAAAATTCCAAACTCAATCATCCACCATTCCAAGTTTGGAAAATAAAAATTACTACATCCAAAATGCCAAATAGTCCATCCACACCTACCATCATCCATCATAATCCTACATCTCACCTAAAGTCTAAAAATACTACTTCACAAATCCGTCACATCTTGGAAACAACTCTTTATCATAACCTAGACTCAATGAAACTTTATCATGATGTGTGTATGTTAATATGGTCAACCCTAGTATCAAAGAGGATCATAATGGCATCAATTAGTTGTATGCAAGTGCTATGATCCTAACAAGACAGCTACTCCACAAAGGTCACTATTGGCATATCATGACACCAATATCTACATCAACACCATTAAAGGATTTGGAAAAATCAGTGATCATACAAAACATCAAGTTGATATAAAAATAAAAAAATATCACCTTGATGAAAACCTAACAAACAAGCGTCATGTGCAAGAGAAATTATCTATGTGGACCATTACACTTGGGGGCAAGTTGTCTCATCTCCCATGCATTCCTCATGCTATTTCCATCTATCTGGATCCAATCCATATCATTTTTATCCATTATCCCACCTACCTTGATCTTGATAAGAAATGGGGTACAAACATAAATCGTGCTTTGGGAAAACTCTTGACATGTATATCCTTTGGTCATACACTATCTAGGAAATATCATGTCATTGCCTTCATAAAATTTGTCCAAACCCATATCTCAGTGAAAACAAATTATTCCTATGCAAAACAGTCATTGGAGATCATATGCCAATTCTTCCAACCAATAATCCTCACGTCTCCTATCCTTTATCAAAATCAATCCATTATCCTTTCATAACTATCGTCGGGCTTGGTTTTCCCTTGTCATTGGTTTACAGATTCCAATCTTCTTATCCAATTTCCCTCTATAATCCCATCTAGTCCTAAGGTTAGTCATTTCAAATGCAACAAGCCTAATCCATACAATCTTGCTATGCAACCTAGCACATCATCCAAAAAATTCCTTGGATTTGTTTCTAGCCTTGCTATAGACCTTGATCCTTTAGTCACATTATCATCAATGGGATATGTCTTTTCCAGTCCTCACGTTGTTTTGGGATGTGTCCTTCCCATATCAAAAAACATTGTCATCATCATCATCATCACCCTATCAATTGGTTTTCAGCTTGACTAGGGGCAAGATCATGTTTGTCCTTGGATCCTTGTGCATGCTTGCTCGCTTGCTTGTGGGTATATTTTACATGCATTTTTCATGATCCTTATGGTTATCATCTGTAACAAAGTATCATCCATCCATAATAAAGCTTTGTCATCCTTCCCATGGCCTAAGAGCCATTGAAATTTAGCATCCTCACTTTCCTGACCATCCTTTGCATCCATCAATCTCCTCATGCATAATAAGTTGGTCTTATACTTGATTGGGGGAAATTACTTGACTTATGTCTTCCTGGGATCCTAGACATGGTATTAGCCTTGAAAATCATCAAAATCCAAAAAAATCAGAAAATCATCAAAATCCAAAAAAAAGAAAATAATCAAAATCCAAAAAAATCAGAAAATCATCAAATTTCCAAAAAAATTAAAAAACCTTCAAAATCCAAAAAAATCATAAAACTTCAAAATTCCAAAAATAGAGTCGGAGTTAGAGTCAATTTGTGTTAGTTTAAGTCTGATCAAGCTACGTTATCTCTAAGACTTCATGTAGCCATCCATTGATGGGCCCCCGAGGCATTGGGTCAGTCCTTTAGGTTTTGTCGAATAAAGTCAAATCACGATTTCATCTTTTGTCAAATAAAACAAAGTCAAGTCATGTCGAACTACAAGGTCTCTGCATGTATAATGTAGGCAAGGCCATCAATTGATGAGCCCTCACGGGCCTAGGTTAGTCTTTCCTTAGGGTTTTTTGAGTTTGTCTTAGTCTATCATCATCTTAACATTTCAGGCGCAAAACAAAAATTTGAACATCTGAACCAAATCATGAATCAATAGATCAACTATCCAACAAGTCTTCAATCCAATCTAGACAATTATCTTACATTTTTCTTATAATTTTGTCCTATTTAAATGATGCGTCCTTCCTGAATTGGGATATTGGTCATTGGCCAGTCTTATCATTTTCCTTAAACAAGATACGCCTTTCCTGAAACTAGGCATAATCAAAATTGGTCAATAAATTTTATCAATCATTCAATCAATTAATTTTTCCCTAAATAGGATGTGTCCTTGAATTCAGGCATGGTCAATCAATCGATTAATTTTTTCCTTATACATGATATGTCTTTCTTGAAACTAGGCGTAATCGATGTTGGTCAATCAATCGTGTCAACTGGTCAAACCTATCAATCAATTAATTTCATTAATTAATCGACCGATCTTGTCATATTGGTCAATCGATCAATCAATCAACCTTGGTCATTCAATCAATCAATCTATCAGGTCAAACAATCGGTCAATTGGTCAACCTTATCAATCAAACCCGTCAATCAGTCGGTTCATCAATCACATCAATCTCATCATCAAATACACTCTAACAACTGATCTAAATGGTTGTTAACTTTGTTGGTCTAGTTGGTATTATCTTTTTTATTGGTCTTTGTTCATATTACTAGCTACCTTGAGGATTTCCCATGAAGGATTTAGAGGGGCGATGATGGATCATGATCTCTTTCTTTTGTTTGTTGTCTTTGGTTTGTCTTGACAAATAGGCTTGGGGAATTGGGTCCTTAGTATGAGTCATGGCATTCCTTGTCTTTTGGCATTATCTTTTGACTATTTGTCTTTTGCAAGTGGTAACATTGCACACCTTGGTCTATGTCATACCATGGTGTTTGTGCTCCATTTGCTATAATTTTGATTCCCAATGATGATAAACATGCAAGTTGACATCTGTTAAGCATAAATTTATGCCCTTTTTCATTTGACTAATTCCATGCTAATATTCGTCTTCTCTGTACTAAAATCCATCTTCTTCACACTAATATCCTCCATTTGCAATCAATATCCTGACAACTTGCAAGCTTAATTCTTCTTATGTCAGTGCATCAAAATGGCTTTTCAGAATAATTTCTCAATCTTTTTTAAAATTTGAATTTTTTTCCGAGGGGGCATAGGTCTATCGAACCTTCACCGAGGCATGCTAGGGCATGATTTGAAAAATATTTTCTTAATTATTCTTTGACACAACGCTCAAATCACATAATGTCAAAGAGGGGAAAAATGTAGACACTGAAAAATGTCTTGGTCCGTGAGCATGATTTTTCCATTGTCTTAGTCTTCTTCCTTGTATAATTAAATAATTTTAATTATTTAATTAATTCATTTGTTGATCTTTATTCTCCTTTGCTCAATTAAATAAATTATCTTTTTAATTGCGTCACTAACATTCTCTTTCTCTCTATAATTAAATAAATTATTATTCATTTAATTATTAATTCTACGTCATTCATCTATAGTTAAATAATTATTTATCTATCATTGGCCTTTTTCATTCTTCTATAGTTAAATAATTATTGAAATTATTTAACTATCTTTTGCCACTCTTCCACTATTAAATAATTAATTTGGATTAATTATTTAATATACCTTTCCTATTTCCTCTTATTTAATTAATTAGTTGCACAATCATTTTAATTAGATGCCCATGTTCCTCTTTTTCCATAAATAAATAATTTAAATAATTATTTATTCCCCACTTGGTTAAAGATGCTCTTCTCATGAATTAAATAATTTTATTATTTAATTCCTCCATTTTCCCTCCACTCTCTCATTTCGAATCTCAACCATTGATTGCCTTTGGTCTCCAAATAATCTTGGTTGTCCGTTCATAGCCGTCCCTAGCCCACTACTTTGTGGTGCATGAATCCTCCGTTGTTGATCTTGGCATCTTTCTAGAAGATCGATCTCGTCTTTCCATTCAAATGTCTTTCTATAAAGGAAAGATTTCTCCATCATTTTTGCTGAACAACCACATATCTCCAACGTTTGTGCTTACATTTGTAGGTACTTGCATACAACAAAAACTGAGGCCAACTTGCAAAGGCAGATTTGAGGAGAGGCAAGGAAGGTTATTCAAGTTCAACATGGAGAGTTTGCTTTGATTTAGTTCTCATTTGATTGTTCTTGCTTGCTTTGGATTTGGGTTTTTAGCTTAGATTTAATAGAGTGGTTGCTATTATCATTGCTATTTGGATTTGGATTCTAACCCCTATCTAACACTAATATTTTAACTAAGGGTGGGAGGTAACACTAGAGGGGTTCAAATATCAAGTTCACCAAATTATAGGACAAATAAAGACACCATATAAATAAATAATCATTAGAAAGTTATATGTTTGATTCATGTTAGGCTCACCAAAATGTAGGAACATAAAAACATCCTACAATAATGGCCTAGGATCTAATGAATGATTAGTAAGGATGCTAATCAAATAGATAATTTTTATCTAAGATTTGAAAATAAAATAATGAGGTTTAGAAGGTAATTAACTTTTTGATGTTGTTGAGTATCAATATCATTGATTTGGTTGTATAGAAATGTTGAATGAGCATATTTGGATTTTTGGTATTAGATTTTGGCTAGGTTCTTTTTTGTCAATGTAGACACCCCAAATTTGACTTTAAAATATAAATTAATAAAATTAATTTCCCTCATTATCCCATAATTAATTAAATATCTTGTTATTTAATTAATTATTCCCCCATTCTTCTAAATTGATTAAATTCTATTTAATTAATTTTTCTATTGTCTCATTCTTCTAAAGGTTAAATTATTTAGTAACCTTAATCCTCACAAATTATTTTTTCTAACTCCTATTAATTAATTAATTGTTTTTTTCTAAATCCCATTTAACTTTTTTCTTCAATTTTGAATTCTATCACCTGCCACGTGTCATTCTTCTCCACATGCTTTCCTACACATTTAACCAATAAATTGTTACCTTTCTCTCATTAAACCCATTTGAGACAAATGCCACATTTTTAGTTGACTTTGTAGGTGACCACATCTCTCATTCTAATAAATTCTAATTTTAAATTTTACCTCCCTAGAGAGAAGAAAAAAGTCAAAGATTTTCCTTGAAATCCTATCATAATCCTCCATAATCTTACCCAATCACCTTTATTTAAGCCTCCATTCTCCATCAACCCTCACATGAAACTTGTCCTCTCCCTCTTTCTTGAGAGCACCTCTCAACATGATCCATTGATCTTGTGGCAAGATCTCACCCCTCCATCAATTTGAACCTATTTCTATAAATAGAAGCCTTCACCCTCCATTTTATCAAGTTCTTAGAAAGTAGCCTTATGCTATCATTGTGCTTCCATACTTTTCCATTTATAACAAGATTATGCTGAAATTTTGTTAAGAGCAATCCACATTTCTAGTTATCTTGAGCACATCAATAGGCTTAGGGTGCAACCTATTTAAATCAATCAAGGAGTTTGGAGGTGTCAAGGTATAAATTTCGTGTATTTTATGTATCATTATTTGTTTTATTTCACCTTGTAGCTTTTTATATATCCTCATTTTGGCATGCTTGGGAAGACACATGTCCCTATTATAACATTTTTTTTGAGTTTTTGGTAAGTTGTGAGTTGTAGGTTTCATTTTGGCACTCGACTTTGTGAATTAGTGCTTCCACAATGATAAATCATGTCTTTGCTATGCCTTTTAGTGCCTCTGTTATGCCTAATGGCGCTTATGCAAATACTTTTTATGCTTACATAGATAATTTTGATGCTTACATTTTGAAAACCCATGCTTATGTTTTCTTTATATTTTTTCTGGGGATAACCTTTAATTATTTCTGATAGTTTTTGGTATGTTTGTAATGAACTATTTTGGAGATTTTTGTCTAACTTGTTTGTTGTAGGTGTTTAGATCCCTTGTTTCTCTTAACTTCCTTATTTTAGAGTTGCATGATTAGTTTTGGGTTTTAGGCTTGAAGTTTGGTTGCTAATCCTAGAGTTTTTTTGAATGACTATGGAATTATTAATAATTTATTTTGTAATCGTATTTTATCTGTTTAAGTTGTAGATTATGTAGTGGTCATTTTAGGGTTTTAGGAGTCTTATTTTTACAGATATTAGTGCTCGTTGGAAATCCTAGGGTATTTTCACACTTTTTTTTATTTATAGATTTTAGTCTATACTTGGTAGAAAGATATTTTTTCATAATTTCTATCTTTTAGATTTGGGTTTTTGTGAAGTTGCACACTTGTGCAGGAAAGTTTGATGCTTTTGTGTTGACTAAGCATGCTTATGTAGAGAATTTGTGTGCCTTTGTTCAAACTTTCTACGCTTAATCAGAGACTTTATGAGAATTCATTTTTACCTATAGTGCCTCTATTTCAACCTGCAGTGCCTCCATTTTGACTTGTAGTGCCTTCATCTAAAAAAATGACGCTTTTGTTTAAGGTATAATTTTTGGTTTCTTTCCTTTTAGGATTCTATTTCAGTATGTTGAACTTCTGTTTAGACTAACCACACTTCTATTTCACATAATCATGCTTATTTTTTTGATTATATAAGCACGGGTTAGGGCCCTGATCCTATACAAAAATACAAAAATAGACAAGAGAAAAAAACAACTAGACAAGAACATCAAAATAGAGGAGACAACCAAGAAAACAACACTACATCTCCTCACCCCAAACAATAAAAACCAACATCAACCAAATTTCATGGGGTCATTACAAAAAGCCTTATCTAAGCACTAGTATAAACTTATCCAAACCATAATATTGTTAACCCACAAACTGTCGAAAGGAAGGAAAAACCTATCATTAGTTCCTAGATAAGACATAACTATAATAAAAAAGATTAACATAATATGATAAAATTTCAAGCTTAAAAATCCCATATCAGTCTTAACATAAAGGAAACCAAAAAAAACAGTCGACCAAATACACATCAAAACCAAGAACTAGGACCAAAAATATAGAAAATTAGGATTCTTCTATAAGACTCTATGTCTTCTGAATATCTTCCACCATTTCTTCTAGGATGTCCTTTAGCTCCATCATCCTAGATCGATCCACTTCAACCCTTCTTCCTTTTTTCCTTTGCTTCTTTTTAATCTTTCCTTGGCTTGATATGGTACCCATTACTGCTCTTTTCATAATTCTATCCATGACTCTGCACATGTTCTTGATGGCCTCCTCAATGGCATGAAACCTGCTAGAATTATCCTCTTTTTCCATCATTCCTTTTTGTTCTACCCTCTCTATGAGCATGTTAAATTTTATCTTTTCTATTTCAGTCTATTTCTCTTTCAAACTTTCAAAGTTAGGAAGGGTGTTGGCAGTCAAATCAATGGCTTCCAAATCAATCAGACTATCATTTATTTTTTCCTTCTCCTCTACTTTACCAAGGTTCATCCCTCCATTAGTGCATTGCTCCTCATCTTGTTGATTATTCTCTTCTTTCGCTTCTTGGCTGGTGTCCTTGAGCGCATTAGACTCTGAAGCACCCTCATCCTTTGAGAAATCTATTTCCAAAAGGCTACCAGGGATGTATTCCTCGGAGGAGGAGACTTCTTTTTCCTCCCTTACTACTTGTTTCCCTTTTTTATCCTTTTATTCAAGAGGGTCCACACTCCTCTTTTCAGTAATTTTTTTCTTTTCTTACTTATCTCCTATCCTTTGGAAGTAGCTAAAGCAAGGATGGTTGACCTACGACCCCTAGGGGGAGTGAGCCCACTTTCAAGGCTAATATATTTATCATCATGGATAGTAATGGTAGGGGTTTCAAGGAAAGGATATTTTATCACCACCTTCCTTTTCCTTATGATACATGAGGAAAGGGGGGTTGTGCTTCATTTTTCAAGAGTAATTTTTAGGAGCTCCTTCCAAAAGGGGTCCATATTTTTAGATGTGGGAGTGTGATGCTTTTTTGTAACATTTTTATTTTTTGGGGAGTGGGGTCCACTTTCAATCAACTTGATTTTGATAGAGCTTTTTGGGGAATGAGGGTTCTCAAGCATATTATGAGCTAAATTATTTTACTGGTGGTGGTGAGAACATATTTGCAAATTGCCCTAATTAAATCTTGATGCAAAGGTGGGTTTGCCCCATCAGCCATACTCTGCAACAATGAAAAAGGATAAACAAGGGGATATTGATTTTCTCAAGGTGGCGAATGTGGTTCGAGATAGGAAAATGGTACCCATGAACAGATTGAAATCTACCCTATAGAGTGAAAAATTTCACTACAAAAAAAAATACATTGTAGTATGGAGGTGGGAGTTGCAACCTTAATAGCCATTCTGAAAACTTTGAGCTTTTTCCTTGGCCTCAAAAAAATTATTGATGTAAGTTTGGTAGTTCCCTATCCTTTTTTTGGCAATTTTCTTCCCTTCGTATTTGAGACTAGTGGATTGAGCTATAAGTTTTGCATCTACAGTGAAATGAAGCCCTCCCAAGTTTACCTTAGCATCCTTCAAATAATTCACAAATTTGTAATTGAGGTCCTTACTGTAACCTTTCATTGCTTTGAAATATGGGGTGAAACATTGTCATCAAAGAGGCTCCACAAACTATTGTATTTTTGAATTTATTGGTGTTTTGAGATAAATTTTTGACTAACAAGTGGTGTAGCTGGTTTATTCTTGTCCAAGACCAAAAAACTGAGACTACTGATATGTGGTTTTTTAGACCATTTTTCCCAAGTATCTTTTATATTTTACTAATTTAGGAACTAAAGTTAGAGGACTGGGTTAAAGAACTCTTATTTTCTTTGTTTGGAGGGTTGCATATATGTATGGTCTCCCCTTGCTCATAGTATGATCTTGGGGATTATAAATCTTGCACTCCATATTTGTTGTAGATTAGACCCTGGGGATTTGCTAGTTTTGTGTGTATGCTCTCCCCTCACACCTAGTGTGATTTTGAGGATAAAAAATACCTAGCATTATCCTTCTCTTTAGGAGGCCTTTTTGGGGATTTCATGACCCCAAGGGATGACATAAACCATGTCTTACTGATAGGGTATATAAAGGGAGGAGAATGAAATTTGTACCCCAATCTAGTTACATCATGTTTTGTGAAGCTTTGATGTCTAGGTGATTCCTGTACAAGAGGAATAATAGTGGATCTATCTTTCCCACCAAAATTTCCTAACTCACACTTGTGACAAACTAGTGTTGATGGTTATGCCTCATGTACCCTTGTGGTATTTAGAGGGCTCCCTAGAGAGTTTGTATAGCCTAGATTAAGACCATTTGATCATTTGTTAGTGTGGTGTAGGGTACAATATCATGCCTGAAGCCTCCTCCTTCTTTGCTTGACCCCCTTTGAATCCTAAACATTTTTAGGATTACCTTCTATCTTTTGTTCCTCATTTTATTTCTCCTTTTCTTCTTCTTTTCTTATACTGAATATAAATTTTCCTTCTTTCTATCTAGAAAGTCCTTTCATTTATTGCATATCTGCTTTCATCAAGGAAGACACATTATGTTCTTTGTTAGATTTAGTATTCACCAGAGGTGAGATCCTCATTTTATCCTGATCCTCTACACCTTGCACATTTGTGCTTTTTGGAGGAGCATTCTCCTCATCCTATTTAGTATTTATAACTTCCACATTATCTATAGTTACATTTTCTTCAGAGGTGGATAGATTCACAATGTGAGAAATCACATTAGGCATGTCTTGTGTATCAAATATATATGAAGAAGATTGATCCCTAATTATTTCAACATTCCTTTTCCATCCTTTTTATCTCTTCTTTGTCCTTCCCCATCAGAATGTTTATTCTTTGTTTGATTATGGATTATTGAGCCTGATATTGGGACAATTTAACTCTTTCACCATGGGAGATAGATACCCCTAACTTTTTTAGTTCCTATTGCCTCATTCTACCTTCTTTAACAACATCAACATTCCTTTTGCTACTGAGAACACCTACCAAACTTATCGAAAGATTATCAATGATTTCATTAAGGGCCTTGTTAAAACTATTTATATATATAACAATTTCCTTTTTAATTGTGTTCTTGTCATCATGAGATGATTCACCATAAAGAGCAGTAGATTCCTTTAAAGAATCATGTTGTACAATTGCATTGATGGTAGCTTCAATTTTTAGAGGCACATGTTTAGATAATTTTGGAGGAAACTTCATTGTTTCTACTTCAATTTCCTTTTCTGTGGACATCTCTTCTTCTTCTTGTTCTATATTCTTCTTCCTCCTCTTCAACATATAGGATTTCAACTCTTCTTTGCCAAATTCATCATCATAAACTACATTTACTAATATTTTCTCTTGTTTCTTTCTGTTTAGGTGTTGGTTTCTTTCTTTCTATAGTTTTGGTCTTTATCAAAATATTAGTAGTAGCCATTTTTCTTCTAGGAGGAGTTTGGGTATGTATAGAAGAAGTGGTAGTGGTAGAAGTGGATCTACTTGTCCTTTTAGATGTTGGCATAACAGCGGTGGCATGAGATGCTTCTGTTGAGCCTTCAGGAGTCCCAAAATTCTTTTTTAGCTCAAACATCTTGTTTCCCACATTCTTCTTTACCTTTTATTTTACCCTATGCTTAATTTTTTTGTTGGTTATTTCATCATATGTACCAAACCTTTCAACATAAGGATCCTTAGGTTTGGTGAGTAGAATGTTAGCATAGGCAATCCAATTTTCTCTAGGAAGTTCATAGGGAAGCCTTGTAATCTAGGAAGTCCTTTTTTCAACCACTTCCATGTGACAATTATCTTTGGCCACCATAAAGTGATTTCATTTTTATACTTCTCCACAACTTATGAGTGTTTTCTATCTCTCTTATTTATCTCACTCTAGACAGTTTTAAAGAAACCCAAAAATGTTGTGTTGCATTGAGTGTCATCTAGAAAGCTACACATGTGATTCTTTATTTGATGTGCAACAAAAATATTCCTTTTTCCAGACCATATTTTGAAAACTAGGCATCTCTTTCATGAAATAGAACATGAGATAAATGATAAAAGTACCATACCAAAATGTGTAGCAAGATTACTTGGTCTTGTGTAAATTTTCCAATAGTTGTTGTTGTAAGAGTTCACATAGATCATAATCTTTTCCTTTCTCTACCATCTGACAAGTAGTATGGATGGCGGTGGCTGTAACTTATCCTACTCTATTTGAGTATTATATCTTGTATGTAATTCCCATTGTCACATACCAGACCCCTAGGTTGGATATGTCATTCACAGTAAGCGACCTTTTGTCAAATTTAGCTCTGGTGAGCCTCATGACTTCATTCTTGACAGATTTCAAGTACCAGTTCAATGGAGCACAATCTAGTTACAACCCTGATAGCTTCTTTTATAATTAGATAGGGTTGATCAAGCCAACATATATCATCATGAATTTGACTTAGAGAAAATCTGACCCATTCATCTTCATAGCCGAAGTATGGAAAATCATTTTCATTCTACATTTGAATATTTTGGTTTGAGCTTAAAGTCACACCTAGGAGATTATTGAACCTAAACTCTTTCATCTTTAGATGATCGTATTCATTTAGCTATGAATGAATGTAGATGTGGATATCTTTAGAGTGGATCACATGGATTGGAATAGGGGAGAAGGCACCTTCCTTGTCATTCAAAGTTGATATATATGGGTGTTTCTTGAATTTTGGCCTTAGTCTATCCACAAAATTGATGAAAATAGGAGTAGCCATGATATATATTATTGCAACTAATGTTTACAAGTAAAAACTAGAGAAATACCTTTGAACACTATTGTTAGGGTTTGCATGAAACTTTATTGAACATGTTCTCCACTTCTTGCACTCACTTGAGATAGTTTGGATGAATTAAATTTGATCAAATTGAGCTAAATATACATCATACAAACCCTAGTTGTTTCACAATAAATATATTTATCTGTTTAGAAAATTTTACGGTTTGTGACATTGTAGTGATCCATAAGCCTTTAGGACACCTTTGTAAAAAGAGTATTTTCTCTAAAAACATGACAAATCAAGTTCATATCACAATTTACCAACATATTGAAGATTTCAATATCTAAATTATTTCAGTGGTACGATAAGTTATACAATTGCAACTCCCCTTGAGTCAATACTCTCTTTTTAGTTACTGAAAAACCCATCTACACCATGCTGAGGTACAAATTCATTCCTTACTTCACATTCTTTCTTCTTTTGTAAAACCTTGTTCATCTCTTTCTTTTGGTGAGTAATGACAGGCTTCCTTTGAAGACAAAAAGACCTTGCATTATTTTCCTTATAGAATCTTGCAATGTGTCATTGTCTTTTATAATTATAGCAAATGATATTGGCTTACAGAGTATAACTAATTTTTATTATATTGGATCCACATTCAATAGATTTATGACCTAACCTTTTGCATGAATATCAATAACCATAGAAAGAGTGAGAGGTCATAACAAGATTATTCCTTATCACCTTACTTTTGCATTCATTAGTCTTGTGGTCAAATTCATTGCAAGCATAGAACTAACCATTAAATAATTGAGAGTTCATACTATTATACCTTGGAGGCCTAAGATAATTCAAACTTATCTTAGTTCTACACTCAACTGCCTTATGACCAAATTTTTTGCATGCATAAAAATTACCTTTGAATTTGATAGGAGCATTCTGGGCAAGCTTCCTGAAATTCACTTTCTTGTTTTGGATAGGTGTAAAATTATTTTCTTTCTTGCTATCTTGATTTTTCTTTGCATATTCTGATGATGTCTCGTTTATTTTATATTTTCCTTCTACCATGAAGTTATCATATATATTTTTGGATGCCTTGAACATAGGACTTTCCCCCTTTTCAAATCCAAGTCTGAATTTCTCTTTAGAGGGCTTTTGAGAGTTAATCAGTTCATCAAGAATTTTAAAACCTCCTTTTAGTTTTAGACCTTTATTAATTTTCTCTTTTTCCCTTTCAAGTTCTTTTCTTAGAGTAACACTTTCTTCCTCAAGCTTTGAACATTCAGTAGTTTAATATTGAAGCTTGGTATTCAAACAGTCTTTAGTCCTTTTTCCTTCCTCAATCTTAACTTTCAAGTTAGAGAACACAAATTTTTCTTCCTTGAATTTATTTCCTTCTTCTATTTGAGCTTTTAGTTTTCTAAATACTTTTGATTCTTTTTCCTTTTCCTTCATTTTGTTAATTGTCTCTTTTGATTTTTCCAACATACATTCATATTTTATATTTTGCAACCTTTCTTCATCAAGATCCTCAAGAGTAGACCTAAGTTCACCTTCAAAATCAACTTCATAGTCTTTCAGATTGATATCCCAACTCTTCGGTTTCAATGATTCTAGGTTTGGTTATGCGATGAACATATCGTTGATCTTTGTCATAAATCCCATTTGTTCAAGTGTAGGATATACCTGAACTGCTAGGCTTATTCAATGCACTTGGATCTAACACCAATTGTTGAACACAAAGAAATGCTGAGAGGGGTTGAATCAACATATATTAAAATTAAAACATTCTCATTTGTAGATAACATATCACATCACATGAACTAAAAGAACAACATAAAGGAAAACATGCACCGCACCATAACACTAGGATTTTTATGTGGAAAACCACGGTGAGAGTTAACTCACAATATAAAAGCTCAATGCATAAAGGTTTTACAATGTAGTTCAAGGCTCACTACCTAAAGAATTGACACATTGAAGTAGAGACAACTTTAGGGGAAAGAAACAGAGGACTTGATGAGACTCACTATCTCAAAGTAGGGTATATGAAAATTATGATAAGAAAAACTAAGACTTTGAATTGTTGTAGATGAGGCATCTGACTTATGCTAACATTTAATTTCCTTTTTTACACATTTACATCTTCATACAAATTTCACACATTCCATGTTTAACATTCTACTCAGTTCATATTCAACTCATCCTTCACACTTCACAAATGATTTATCCTTCTATAAATATCCTGCATAATAGTACAAAATATTCAATTAAGTTAGCTAAAAGATGACCCTTAGATGTAACAAATTATATTGCATAGGTCAACATCAAAACATATCCAAAGTGAAAGAAATTTGATTGTGGATCAACACACACTATGTTGAGGCCTAAGAGAACTTCCATACATTCTCCAAAATAATATTTAATTGATCAGGATCAATTAAAAATGAAGAAAACAAGTCGTGTCGGCCCGATTAGTACAAGTACCATCAATACTGTTTCTACTTGACTTCACACCATTGGAGAGATACCAAAAAATTCATGCAAATTAAGATATGAACACTATAGGTAATCTGTAATATCCCTACAACCTCTTCCAAAAAGATTTGATAATTAAATGCTAGTGTAGCTGAAGAAGCTTAGTAAAAAAGCCGAAACAAAGCATTCCGAATCAATTCTAACACACTATTAATTGAAGATTTAGCTTGAGGATCTCCAACACAATTGATACAATTAGATAATGTGTATTTATCACTACTGATCATGGTCTCAAAGCCATAAGACCAAACCTGCATCTCCAGAGGAATGCAAAGTATTTCAACCAACCTTTATCATTATATTGCACTGTAGGGCACATACCAAAACACTGTCAACTATAAATTTAACTGCAGAGGGTGTGAAGAATTGATTCTCTAGATATATATATATATATATATATTATTTTAATGTACATGTAGAGTAGTGTACTATATGCATTAGGTAATATTTCTCATGCAACTTCATTGCCAACATGTCACTCAAGGGTAGGGTGTAGGATTAAATGTAGTCATGTGCATGGAAGCCATTGCATGCTCCCTCAAACAAAAAATGGATTGGCTCTAGGAACTAGATTACATGGGATTTAATAACTATCACCCTTATATGAGATATTAGGGTTACTATCTAGGTTAATAACAAAACTGCTAATGATAGTCACCCTGAAAGATACAATTAACCTCCTCATTTATTTTAGGACTATTAATAGTTCACCATGATGTTGATTCCTATCTCAAGGTTTAGGTTAGCAAAACCATCATTCATCAGAGCATTACACCAAAACTTTGTATTGAAATAATTATTGTTTACCCCATTGATCCAGACACCATTAGTCTCAAAGGTTAACAACTTTATCTCAATGTTATTTATTTATTTTAATATATGATTATAACATAGTTACCAAAGTTAGTATGAATTTTTATTCTAACTTGTTATCATTGTTATAGTGATCAAGGTTACCCTTAATATTACATTATTTTATTAATACAATTACCCTCCCAATGTTATTATTAATTTCATCATTGAAACTATTATTACTATTTAGTATTATTAATTGCTATATTAATCATAATGTTGATATTTGATATCCTTATTGATATTAATGGTAATATTAATATTAATACATCTTACAAGATTAACATTAATGTTGTACTTGCCATCATTATTAAAATTAATCACAATCTTACTATTATCATAAATTGTTAATATTAATTTTACTACTTAGCATTAATAATATTAATATTAGTATTGCTCTCACTATTAATATTAATATTATATGAATTACTATTATTTATGACATTAATATTAATAGTATTCTTTAATAAGAATATTAATATTATAGATGATATTAATGTTGACATTATCGAGGTTGATATCAATATTAATATTATACCTACTACCATTACTATTAATATTATACCCACTATTATGATATTAATTTAAATTCTACTATAATTATTTGATAGGATTTTTTAATAAGTGGACTTGGTAGTCCATAACTCATATGTAAACATGTCTCATGCATGGAAAACAAGTTTAGGCCACAATTAAACCATCTTGAGGTTACCAAAAAGTTTTATCAAAAACAAATTTTGTCTTGCATTTAATGTTTTCGTTTAAAAGTTTGTAAAATATTCATATGTTAGATTTTTGAATCAAAGCAGATTTTGGTATCCCTAAAACCTAGATATTTAGATGTTTAATTTTTGTTTATTGTGAATAGATTACTTCAAAAATAGTACGAAGATTGGGTATGGTTCGTCTCATTTGATTTTTTTTTTGTTTCATAAATTTTCCTGTGAAATCTAGCCATTTTCTCTCATTGGGAATTGTTGACAACATGACATAATTTGTGCAAAATCTTTAGGAAGTCACTTGCCATGGTTTCAGTGAATTATATTTTTTGCAACCTTCTTCATTATAGAAACAAGTTCCATTTTTAATCTTTTTTTTTTCCATTTATTGTGATATTCATTTTCAAGTGTTTTATGAATTGGTGCTTCACTTATGTTCAATGGTTAAAGTTTAGAGATTATTTATCTAGGTGGGTAGAACAATCCTTTCTAGTTTGTGGGTTCTTTTGTTATAAAAATTTAGGTTGTTTATCATATACAAAAAACTTGAAACTATAATGAAATTGGGTTCTCCTAGCATCTAGTCTTCTTCATTGCTAAATTGGGTTTTCTCACTAGTCGTTCCCATAGAAGGAGCCTTATAAAATTTCTATGTAATTGTAGCAATGTAGCCCCACTGATCTTATCATAAATATTTACTCACATGAATACAAATACTCACCAGTATACTATTTAACATAACCTATTAGACTTCGTGGAAATACATTTAGTAGCATATATTTTTAACTTTTCCTCTATTTTGACTTGGTGAGTCTAAAAACCAAAATGCTAGACCACCTTCGGGAGTAGTGTATTCCAAAAAGTGATGCATTGCATTGTGTTCCTACCACATAGTGAGTAGATTTTAGGTTATGTTTGCAAATTTAGATTTATATGTATTTGAAATTTTCTATTGGTTGGAGTGGGTGTACTATTCATTTCTATTAAAGAAAAATAGGAAAATTGAATGACACCAAATATTTTCTATTTGTTTAATCGCTAAATGCAAAACATTCCATCTTTGACGGTGAGGTAATGGATACGAAAGCAGTGAAATCATGTGCTATACATTAAACAACAACAAAGGGAATTAAGCATAGAAAAAACAAGAACAATAAAAGTGATTTAGGAATTTAAATTGATTTAATGTGAAGCTAGAGAGTTAACAAGGAGAATAAGCAGAATGAGTTAACTATGCATTCTCTGCTTGTCTTTCTGTCAGCTGTCGAACACATATCATGAAGTAAATTTTCATTTAATGCATTAAATATGCCTTCATTTCTTGAGTACCCACTAGCTTTTTGCCAAAACTTGCGCGATTTGCCTCCCTCAACTAAAAATTTGCAACTATGTATACTGTTAAAATATTTGCCACAATTTATAATGTCTCCCTTTTTCCTAATTTACTTAAACAAAAATGAAAAATTAGCCTACTCTGACCAATAGGAAAAGAAATAGACCATAATTTTCATGCACCAAAAATATTTTCTTAAATCTTGACTATAGGAAAAGGACAAAAATATTTTAAACTCTACAATTTCATTGGGCAAGAGACTATTTGGAAAGCAAATGCAATGGATGAAAATTTTAGATTTATATGTATTCAAAATATTCTATTGGTTGGAGTAGGCCTATTATTTATTTTTGTTAAAGTAGATTAGCAAAATCGAAGGAAACTATATATTTTTCAAATACTTAATTGCTAAATCCGAATTGTGCCATCTTTGACAGTGAGGTAGTAGATACTCAAGCAGTCAATGCATGTTTTATGCATTAAACAATAACATAGGGAATACAATAAATTTTTTAACATGCAAATAACAACAACAAGCATTCTATAAAAGTAATTTAGGAATTTAAATTGATTTAGTGTGAAGGTGGAGACTTAATTTGTGAAGGTAGTAATATGGATTTGGGTAAAGCGATTGTCATGTTCTGGGAAGCAAAAAAGGCGATATCTAGAAAACTATTTAGTAAACATATTTATTTTTTAACATGTTAATTTTTTAGACTAGATATGCAACACATAGGAAATCTAAATATTAATGATAAGTAGAAAATGTAAATGCATTTTAGAAAATGGAAATGATAAACAATAGTGTATTTAATTCAAATAACATAGGGAATACATTAAATTTTTTTAGCATATAAACAATCTAAGAACAAGTGCTCTATAAAAGTAATTTATTAATTCAAATTGATTTAGTGTGAAGGCGGAGACTTAATTTTTGAAGGTAATAATAGCGAATAGGGTAAAGCGATTGACATTTTTTTTGAAAGCAAAGAAGGCGATATTTGGAAAACTAGTTAGTGAACATATTTATTTGCTAACATATTAATCGTTTCGAGTAGATATGTAACACATAGGAGATCTAAATATTAGTGACAGGTAGAGAATTTGAAAGCATTTTAGAAAATGGAGATATTAAAAATATAAAAGTATTTTAATTCATTATATATACAAGACATTTAAAATAAATATACTACTAAAGACATACAAAAAATATTAGTAATAAGTTAAAAATTGAAAACTATTTTATCTTTTTTAATACCATATTATTATGTTCAATTAATATTAATATTTTTGAATAATTTAATCATGTCTATTTTTTTAATATCTGTAAATTAAATCCAATTAGTTAAATAAACTAATTATAAATAATTTTATATATCGTCAATTTAGAAAAGAACATATGCTAATGAAAAATTGGTCATAACACATAAATTTCATAGTAATGATAGCTATATAGCTAAAGTGGAGGTTAAAGTATTAATAATTTTTTTTTCAAATATTCATCCACTTTCATCAATGAGAAATCCTGCAAAAAAAAAATACACTGCTCGGTTAGTGTTATGGAGGAATTCTAATACCTTGTAATATGTAAATGGAAAACAAGTGTAAACATGTATGCTTTTCTATGTGTAACTGCATTGCATAGCTTCTAGACATCGACTGAGTGCATAGATGTTGAGAATGACAATGTTGTTACATGTAAACGTGTGACAATTTAGACTAGAAACTAATTTTTCCTTTGATTAATGCGTAAGAATGTGGTCTAGAATTTTTGTGAGGGACCTTGAGACAGAGAGAATTATTTTATTGTTTACAAGACAGAGGATATTTATGAAAGAACAATCAAATTTTGGAGAGTGCCATAGAGGTGAGTTGTTATTGCTTTGTAAAGTATGAGAGATTGAATGTAGAAGAAATTTTAGTATTTGGTGAAACCTAATTTACAAATCCTAGCAAAGTAACTGCAATAACAAATGAGATGCATATGGTATTGATGTCATAAACATGAAACAGTAAAAGACAAGAAACAAGCGACATATAGAAAACTAAATGGTTTTGACTGTGGTTGTTTCTTCAAATTGTCCTTGTAACACCTTAATAATTTTTTGGAATTGGAGTGAAGAGAAAGACCTATACAACTGCAAATATACTTGATTCTTGTAGAGGATCTTGGGAGGTCAGAGTTTTAGATGTTTTTCCTCTTTTGTTTGCAATGAATTTTGGTTTTGTGAATTTGTGTAAAAATTATGCCAATTGTTTGAATATGTGTAATCTGTGACCATAAGAAAGTTGCAATGGTGATGTAGTGAGAGATGTGGACAATTGCAATCACGTCATATCCAATTCGTATGCAATGTTTTTTCCTATAGTTATGAGTTTGTTTGAAGCAAATGTACATTAAGAAATAGTTGTTGTTGATATCTAGAATGTGTGGAACACAAAAAAGCATAGACAAGCGTTCTTGGTTACACTTATTTACTATTGACATAGTATGAGCTATTTGGATTGCTACGTACCACTAGGCTTAACATATATTGTGTTTTTCATAGGAGCTCAGTATTACAATTGTATGATGTGCATTGTATATGGCATGTTTATAAAAATCCACAACTATTGCATAAAATTATAGTAGGTGTACTATTCATTTTTGTCTAATTAAATTAGCAAAATAGGACATTGTATATATGGGCAAATATTTTATCGCTCAATGCAAATTGCACAACATTTGACAAAGGGATGGGTGGAACAAAAGTAATGAACGATTTAGTTTTTCCTGTAATAGTGAGCAATAATTGTAGTTATTAAGTATGAGAAACTGTAACGAAGATTTTGGTACCCACTTAGGGTCTCTAACATTTCTAGGGTTTTTCACCTAAGAGGATAGAGAGGGATACCAAAATGCATATGGGTTACATTCAAAGGAGGGAGTTAGGGGATTAAAGTGATGTGTGTGGAATGCCCTAAATAATGGAATCTAATGAAATAAACTAACTATTGGATGCAAACTATTGGAATGTAAAAGATGTTGGAAAACACATTGAGATATGCAAACATTAAACTAAATGACCTAGGAATGAACATGCAATAAAACAAAAAGTTGGGAAATGAAAGGGGTGTGTACATAGAAAATTAAAAAGGTTGGAAATGCTGTTGAATCTGAGATTTAGGCCTATTGGGACACTTACGCCCTTTTAGGTGACCTAGTCCTTTTTCTGTGAAAATATGTCGGGACCCGTTTATGCCAAAAGGGTACTCAGATCTACGGAAAAACCCTAAAATGCATGTGTGGTGGGACTAGGTCACCACTAATGGTGACCTAGTCCCTTTCAGCCTTTCAGGAAGTCTGAAAGTGGAATCTAGAGGTCTCGGTCTGCACTTTCTGCTTCTCCAAGTGTTCGGATCTGAAACCTTGACTTTTGGTCTGTAGGTGTCTTTTATTGAATGTTTTCCCTAGCCAAAAAGGAGGTATCTTCAACAAGATTCCAATCCACTCTTGAATGATTTCCAAGCTTCCAAGATACCTAAATCTACAAACACACAAAGAGGGATAAGGAAATGTTGATTGTTAGAGTATAGGGGTTTGCCTTGGTCAAACCCCTTTAAGATAATCAAATCAAATGAAGAGAAAAAATAGTAAATCATGAAATATGAAATGATGGGTTCAATACTTTGCCATGATGAATGATCTTGTGTTGTTTCAACAATCAACCCTTGAATGCCTTGGAGAGATGTCTTGATGACTTAGTATGCAAAAACCCTAGCTTGCTTGAGAAGAATAGTGGATGAGTGCTTGAGAAGATTGAGTGAGGAGAAAAATGAGATGGGAGAAGTAAAAAATGAGGGGAAAAACCCTTATTTATAGAAGTTGTGCCCTAATTTTCTTGAAATAACACCATACAAGCCGACCTTAGGGTCTTAGAAAAAAAATCTCGAAATAATTTTAAATTAAATTTGAATTTTATGTCACATGGGACTAGGTCACCCAAGGTGGCGACCTAGTGCACCTGGGCATTTTTGATTGGTTTTCAGGGATTAAAGTGTGATTATTATTGTTTTTCGGGATTGTCTCACAAAAAACACTAAAGTAAGGCATGTATGTGTATTAAGGGGTCATTATAGCATAAGAAAGGGCTGATTTGGTGATGACAAACCTATGAAAGTGTGAAAATGCATTACAATACTTTACAAAAATTTGGTACAAAGCTTGGAAAGGGGTAAAAAGAGGTCCAAAAAGGTCCAAAATCCATAGGCAAGGGTTCAAATGAGTGAAAAGTGTCAAAGGCTACACTTTTTGGTGACACAAAAGCATAAAATATATAATGTCAAAAAACATAAATATATAATAAAAGGAGAACAAGCAAAAGAAAAACCAAGTACATCCTCGGAATTTCATGAATTGAATACGCATTCAATGCTTTTGTACCTAGTAGGATTCCAACACATCTTGCATAATTTGCATTTAATGCATTAAACATGCATTGAACATGTGAACCCCTAAACCTACAAATGCACAAGAGCAACAAACATGTTAGGTTGTTAGATCAAATGTAAGCAAACAAGCATGAGAGATTCCCCATGAAATCCATCTATTTAAACTAAAATTAGGAAAATGAAGAACACAATACTTAAATAAATGAGAGTCAATCCTAATTAAGCCAATAGATTTATGATCCCATGGGGGAATTGGTGCCAATGAGATGTTGCAATTGTCCCTTTCCCAATTCCTAGGTTGCAATGTTGAGTGATTGAGAAATGATCAAATCTCTCAAAGAGATTTGAGCATAACCTTGTTATAAATTGTGAAAATGGTGATAGGTTGAATGAAATGGGAAAAATTAGCTCTCAATGTGAAGAGAGTAACTTTGCATGCAATTGTGGATGAGAAATGAGGAGAGAAGCCTCCAATTTATAACTTTCAATTTGGAAGAGAAAGTAAGATTTGAGCAATGTGGGACTAACTTTCAATCCAATGGTTGAATGCCACATGTCATGATGTGAATGGTTAGTGGTTGTGCATATTTTGGCCAAAGTGCCAATAAATGCATTTAGTTTGAATTTAAATTTGTGAAATGAATTGTTGAAGAGGGAATGGAAATAGAGTTAATGTCATTTGGTTCAAGGCCAAGGAGATGTAAGAGGCCTTAAATGCCTTGTTGGAAGGACCAAGTCCACTTGGCCTTTTTGAATTCAAATAAGGGAATATTCCCTTTTGATGCCATGTGAGGAAAAATAAAGAATTAAATATATCAAAGTAATTGATTTATTGTGCAACTTGCATTCTCTGGAGGATTTTAATGAGAGGGATTAACTTAATCATGGTTTTGATTAATTTAATGAAGAATTAAATGATGTGACGATTTAGACTTAAATTTATGAATTGATTTAAGTCAAGAATTGAGAGGAAAATATTATTAAATAAATGATTTGATTTATTTAACTAAGGAGGAATATATTAGATTAAATCAAATAAGGTTTAATTTAATAAGAGGACTTTAGAGATTTTAATCAAATAAAATGATTTATTTAATTAAATAGAAATGTAAGGTTAATTAAATTAAATTGATTAATTTAATCACAGGAGGAGGAAGACTTAATTAAATGAATAATGATTCATTAGATTAAGAGACAGGATTATGATGAAATGCTGAGAGTATAATTTAGGAAGAAATGTTATTAGTAATCAGGATCAAGCGTGCCAAAACGAAATTGTACATTTTCCATGTTTACATTTTGCCCCTCTTTGAAGCAATGTACTTATTGCATTGATTCAAAAAAGAAACTGTTGTGATCAAAGTTCAAAATTTCTTGATTTTTCAAATGCCCCACTGCTTCCCCAGTGGAAGGATAATGCTAGATACTGCCCCCTCGAGAGATCAGACGAAATTTTTGATTTTTTGGATGATCTCGTGAAATAAGGATGACAAGGTGCCCACCAGGCTAGAAATGCCCCAAAATGCCTAAAAATAGGTTAAGATACCAAAAAAGATGTAAAACAGCCCTTGGTTGGATGAAAACAGGATTGAGGGACCAAAACCCTAGTTGGAAGGTCAAATTAGGTCAAAAAACCCTAATTTTTAGGCTTAAATAGACCTCAAGGGGTCACTTTCAATACATTTGCAATCTTAAACCTTTGAACATTTGACACCTTGAGCTCTGACTCTTGGTCACAATGGCACAACGACAGCTTCCTCTGCATGTGTCAAAGCGGGTACGAGTGCATCAACAACCAGTTGCCACAGGACCCGTGGTATGTACCCCTATCTGACTTTTGATTTTCTCGTTATTTGTGCATTAATTAGGGTTTAGGTTCGATCTAGGTAGTGCGACATGATATAGCACTGCAAAAAATACAAAGTCAGGGCTGCGTGGTCTTGTATAGAACCACTTATGCATAGAGCACCACGCGGCGTATTTTAGGTTTTTAGGGTTTCGGTCACCAAACTCGGCTGCATGCACAAATAGCGCCGCGTGACACAATTTGTCAAAATGGGGTGCCAAAGTCTACCACGTGACGCAATTTGGAACATTAGAAACTATGCCACTTTTGAGAACAACTCCACTTTTGCTGTTTCAAAAGTGAAATGCAATATGAGTAGAGATTTTCCTTAGGTAAACTGACGCGGTACCCTTCCTTGTGCAGGAGAGTCATGAGGTACTTCATTCAAGGGAGCATCGGTGGCCAGTACTTGAGAGATTACAGGGTATGCACGTATATCTCCAGAAGTAGCTTGGGATGCTTGGTCTGTGACACGTTGCATATGTCC
The DNA here is from genome assembly GCA_007115665.2 of Sequoiadendron giganteum. Taxonomy (NCBI): domain Eukaryota; kingdom Viridiplantae; phylum Streptophyta; class Pinopsida; order Cupressales; family Cupressaceae; genus Sequoiadendron; species Sequoiadendron giganteum. Next base: position 191,639,634 of record CM021107.1, on the reverse strand, counting down.
CTCTTGTTCGGGCACATCTAGGTATGATGCATGCCTTGGCCGAGCGGTGGAACAACGAGACGCCATCCTTTCATCTTCCTACTGATGAGACCACCATTACTCTTGAGGATGTCTGGTGCATCCTGCGACTACCCATTCATGGAGCCCGAGTGATCTATGATCTGGAGGAGGGTAGGGATGCCTGCTTTGGTGTTATGGGTGTTGACGAGATTATCCTTTGTGATGGTCAGAGAGATTTGGAGCGGTACCAGGGTATAGCCCCTACTTACAGACTGATTGTGGCCGCCATTATTTTTGGTCTTGTAGCTCCTGATTGACGTGGCCGATATTTCAGTCTAGGTTGGGGATTGGCATGGCAGCAGATGTGCGTTCGTTGAAAGTGCTTTGCCTGGGCACCAGTATTGCTGGCCTCCTTGTACAAAGATTTGCACGAGTTTGCTTATCTGGATGGTCAGGCTCTTGGGGCCGGAGTTGCCCTTCTACACATTTGGGCATGGGAGCAGATCCTAGTGCTTTGCCTAGTTGTGACACCAGTTGTGATAGATATTGATGGTCATGTAGTGTGGCAGTATGGCAGGGCAGAGATTCACTTTACCCACATGGATACACACGGTATAGCCCACTGGCAGTGGGTTTTGGATGAGATGATAGTGTTCATATGGAGGCTATGGATAAGTATAGGGCTATGGTATGATGATGCTCATTAGCTTTTCTTTGCTCGCCGGGATAGGTTTATGTAGGGCCGAGAGCACATTATGGTAGAGAGGTACCTTCCTGATAGGGTAGTCGGACAGTTTGATGAGATGCAGGACATGCCTGATGATTAGTACATGGTACTCTTTGCCCGCACCCCAAAGGAGACAGCATGGAGGTCACCAATTCCAGCAGAGGAGGCAATGTCCTCATTTAGACAGTTAGTGGTCTGACCGTGGCCATATGATCAGGGGCCAGCAAACGTAGGCGTGACTCCAGCGTACAGGGCATGGTTTTGACCTCCATTGAGATTGCCAGTTCTTGGGATAGTGCTTCCACGTCGGAGGGCCAGAGGCAGGGCAATATGCAAAGGTCGGGGAGGTGTACCACCTCCTTAGTAGTCACCTCCGATGGATAGGGAATAGGGTCCAGTAAGACCGTATGGGTAGCCTCAGGTGGTACTACAACATCAACTAGCAACACAGCCAATGGGACAACCAGATCCTCGAGATGCACTGATTCAGCAATTGCAGGGCTAGGTACAGGTTTTGACAACAGAGCAAGATGAGGCTCGATAGTAGGTTGCTGCAGTTATAGCCGAGAGAGATCAAACATGATCTGAGAGGGATCAGGAGATTGGTCAACGGAGACAGCTAGAGAGCACAACCTCCACATCCCAGGGTCGATCAGTTGATATTCAGGAGTACAAAGAGGCTGAGTATTATCGGAAGCACTACCGACAGGTAGTACCATCAGTAGGTAGAGTGCCAGATTTCTCCCAGCAGACAGGGAGGTGGCCGACAGAGGATCATGGTGATCGACAGGTGGGGGAGGGCAATAGCTAGCAGGGCTAGCCCTTTTGATCGCGGATAGTTTGGCACTTTTGATTTATAGGTTGCACTATTTTGGCCTTATTGTACCATGTATTCGATGTATACTTGATTCGATTTGTATCATAACAGTGTATTTTTTGATGATATATATGAGATGATTCATCTTTTATGATATGTATGGATGCATTCTAATTTTATGTGATGCTATGAGATGTTTCCTATTTCTTATGCTTATGGATGCATTTCTTTTTGTATATTTTCCATGCTTTTTAATGATGATCCTATGGATTTAATGTATGTTAATGATGGTGTAATGATATGCAAATGGTTATCTATGATGTAATGCTTTCTTAAGATGCTTAGAATAACAGATTTACATTATTCCTCCTATGATGCAATCATGCTTCTTATGCTAATGATATCGTGGGTGCAAGATGTATGCATTGGCAATGTTTTGATTACTGTTATGATACCATATTAGTGTGGAAGGAAGATAGAAGAATTTAGAATTAATGATTTAGTTAGGATGATGATGGTGATTTGCATTTCTAGGAGTTGGGATTTTCAAAGGGTCTATTACGTTATGTTTGATAACACACATAGGTACGATGCATCAAGGTATAAAGGACTAGGATGGCGTTTGTACGTAGTGTGGTGGACTATGACTTGATAAATAGTTAGGAGTATTCTTGTTCACTCTTAGCATATGTACTTCATCCAGGATATAGCTCAGACATTCTAAATATCTCAGGCCAAAACATAGGAAGGCAAGCCTTCCTATGTGGTCAACAAGATATCGAAAACATCATCCCTACGTACTAAACAAAGCGCATACAACTAAGTTATTTCACAAGTGTATCCTGTAAGCATAGCAAATAAAAGATAAAATGATCTTTGCCTCATTCCTTTCTCTCTAAACCTGTTTTTTTTAGGCATCATCAAGAGGTCCTTGGAATGAGCACAAAATAAGATAAGTCAATAAAAGACCAAATAAAGAAAACCAAACAAGCTAATGTTCTTCATACCGCTAGCCAAGACTAAAAACTGTAGGGTACCTGATGCTTATGTCCATTGCAGGAAAGCTTCATCCTAGGACATGTCATGATCAGGGTTTTGATGGGACTGATTGGATGATAAGCTATCAATATTCCGATTTGATCAACTTGCTTGCTTACTGACTTAGACTTTCAAGACTTTGACAATTAGGTGTTCACTTTTGAACCTGCTAGACATGCTTCTGACTGACTCACCAAAGGGTGAAGGCGACGATTGACTTTATTAGGAATGATGACTATCGCGGGTAAAAGCGAAATGAAATGGATGCACCATTTTTGATTTTTTAGATATTTTGAGGCTATTTTTGGTATTTTTAGATTTTTCACTATTTTTGGTATTTTTAGGATTTATGATGAAAGGACTAACTTAAAGACCTATCCTAGGGGTCTCAGGAGCTGATCCATAGATTAGCCTTGCCTACATTATACACGCAGAGACCATGTAGTTCGACTGGTGAAAAAATTGACTCAATGATGAGATAGATGGTAAACGGATTGTCATTGCAACAGACGCCTAAAGGACTAATCTACAATGTGAAAATAGATGGGCAAACGGATTGCCAATGCGACGGACGCCTAAGGATTGACCTTAACTGTCTCGGGGGATGATCAAAGATCAACCTTGCCTACGTTCAAGCTCAAAGACGATGTAGCCCGGAGAAGGTGGAAGACTGACAAGACTCAATGATGATTTTTTGAAGAATTTTTTATATTTTGACATGTTTTTGAGTTTTTTGATGATTTTTCCTAATGTTTTGAAATTTTGATGATTTTGATGTTTTTGGAATTTTTGATGATTAGGGAGATCACAAGAATATGCATGAATCCGATTCGATGCATGTAGGAACATGCCCCAACATGGTGGGATAGACTACTTCGATGAAGGCAGGACGAACTGACCTTAGGAATATGCCAAGTAGTGCTATGGTGGAATGTGATATGGGCATCAGCTTAGGCTATGGTATGGATGTGAGCGGATGGGTAGATGGATGATTAATGAAATGTGATGGAATGGAGGAGTGAGTCATGAAGATCTTGGTAGATGGGGAGTGCTTTATTTATGCTTGGCACCTGTTTGCTAGGTTTTCACTAAGGTACTTGTCCAAAGTGCCACTGAAGTGGTTTTCACTAGAGGACAATTTTTTTCTTTACTATTTTCAATCCCTTTTTCTATTTTTTTTTGATTTTTAGGTGTTACCAAAATGCCTGTTTGCCATGTTTTCGTCAAGGTAACCATTTTTTCATGATTTTTTCTGATTGTTTTTGTATTTTTTGATTCTATACCTTGCAAGTTTTTAGGCATAAAACTTTTTGAGGTGAGAACTATTCATGGGCTCCTACAGAGGTTCACCTTCTGGTGTTGAAAACTGATTTGCCTCTAATTTATAGCTTGCGGTGATGATGAAAGGTCCCAACCAGTTGGTCTTAAACATTCCTTTGCTATCTGGGTTTGGCACATTCTTTTGGTTCTCTTTTAGCACAAGGTCACCGACTTGGAAGGTGCATTGCCTGATCTTCTTGTTGTAGCTCCATTTCAGGCGATTCTGGTAAACCTATAGATGACTTAGGGCCTCCATGCACCGTTCATCTAGTAATTCCAGCTCATTTAGTCTTGTAACCCTGTATTCCTCATCTGTGAAGAGGTTTTGCAATGATATCCTCAGGGACGAGAGCTTGATCTCAATAGGGAGGATGGCTTCTGATTCGTAGACCAGGGAGAATGGGGTGGCACCTGTTGGCGTGCAGATGCTGGTGCGGTAGGCCCATAAGGTGAGATTTAACTGTAGATGCCAGTCACGACCAGAGTCATTGACTATTTTCTTAAGGATCTTCAGAATGGTTTTATTGGTAGCTTCTGCTTGGCCATTTCCTTGTGGGTAGTATGGGGTGGAAAAGCGGTGTTGGATTTTGAATTTTTCACACAAGTCACAGACATCCTGATTCTTGAAAGGTGTCCCGTTATTAGAGATAATGGATTGGGGAACACCGTATCGAAAGATGAGATAGTTCATAATGAAATTGGATACCTATTTACCCATGATGTAGGTCATGGGAATTGCTTCAACCCACTTTGTGAAATATTCGGTGGCAGTGATAATGAACTTATGGCTATTGGATGAGGTGGATGAGATTTTACCTATGAGATCGAGCCCCAATTGGGAAAAGGGCCAAGGTGTAACAATAGGATGTAATTCTTGAGTTGGTGCATGAATGAGGTCTCCATGCTATTGGCACTGTAGACACCTTCTGACAAAGTCGTGTGCCTCTCTCTCCATTGTCGGCCAGTAGTAGCCGGTTCTTAGCAACTTCATAGCCAAGGTCATACCACTCGAGTGTGAACCACAAGTGCCATTATGTACCTCAGTCAAAGCAATCAAGGCCTCCTCAAGTTTTAAGCAACGTAACAAGGTTCCATCGATGCTTCTACAGAAGAGAGTTTCTCCTAGGATGACAAATCGTAAGGAACTTTTGAGAAAGGTTCGCTTGAGGTTCAAGGTAATGTCGACTGGGAGGACTCCTAATCTCAGGTAGGTGTAAATGTCATGGTACCAAAGATCACTGAGACTAACGAGTTCGCATGCATATCCCGATTCTGATACCTTGAAAGTGGGTACGAGAAGCTGTTCTACGAGGAATTCGTGTTTCGAGACATTGCGAGGGATATCTAGCAAAGATCTGATTGTTTCCATTGTATTAGTTGCTCTATTGTTTTCCCTTGGTATCTGCTCAAAGGTGATGTCGATAAATGATTCCTTGAGGATTTCTACCACCTTTTTGTATGGTGTAAGGTTATCATCCTTAGTTTGGTATTCACCGTTGACTTGGTTGATGATAAGTTGTGAGTCTCTGTAAATGTTTAATGCCATGATTCGCCACTGTGTTGCAATTTTGAGACCTATGGTTAAAGCCTCATACTCTGCAATGTTGTTTGTACAAGGGAATGCCAACTTGTAAGATCTCGGTATACAGTCCCCCTGGGGGGTGATGAAGAACACACCGGCTCCTGATCCATGTTGCGTATGGGAGACATCAACGCATAGTTTCCAGTGGTCGGACGCACCGAGATTGAAAAGGGACTCATCTGGAAACTCTGATATGAGTAGGTTGTCTGCATATATTGGAGCCTCTGCTAGCTGATCTGCAATTACTTGTCCTTTGATCGCTTTTCGCTCTACATACTCAATATCATGCTCAGATAGTATCATAACCCATTTAGCCATTCTGCCTGTAAGCATTGCTTATGACAATAGATACTTGAGGGGGTCTATCTTGGCAATTAGCTTAATTTGATGAACTAGCATGTAGTGTCTAAATTTCTGGGCTGTAAACACCACTGCCAGGAAAGCTTTCTCTATTGATGTGTAATTGAGCTAATGCCCTACCATTGTTTTTATGATATAGTAAATGGCCCACTCAACTCCCTTTTCATCATGTTGGGCTAAAAGGGCACCAAGGGCAGCCATCGTTGCTGAGATGTATAGAATCAATGGTTTCCCTATGATCGGTGGCATTAGCATTGGTGGCGTAAGTAGGTATTCCTTGATATTTTTGAATGCTTGCTCACATTTGTCATCCCACCTGAATGCTACTCCCTTGTGGAGTAGGTGTGAATAGGCAATCTGCTTATCTGCCAGTTGTGCTATGAATCTTCTGATGGACTAGAGTCTACCTTGTAATCCTTTGAGTTTCTTTAGTGTTCTTGGTGCTCCCATATCAAGGATTTCTTTTACTTTTGTGGGATCCACATCTATCCCTCTCATTGAAACTATGTACCCCAGTAGCTTTCCCGATTGTACCCCAAAGACACATTTCTTTGGGTTGAGTCTGACCTTGTATTTTTCTAGCTTATCAAAGATTTCAATTAGAGTCGCTATGTGATTCTGTTTCTTCTTTGATTTGGCCAATATGTCATCCACATAGTCTTCAATAGTTTTGTGGATCATGTCGTGGAAAATTAGTGTCATGGCTCTTTGGTATGTAGCTCCTACATTCTTTAACCCAAATGGCATCACATTCCAGCAGTAGGTGCCCCAAGGACATGTAACGACCATCTTATGCTAGTCCTCTTTTGTGATCATTATCTGATTGTACCCCAAGAATCCATCCATTAGGGAGAGCATCTCATGTCCGACCGTCATGTCCACTATCATGTCAATGTTGGGTAGTGGAAAATCATCCTTAGGACATGCTTTTTTTAGATCTCTAAAGTCTGTGTAGATGCAGATGCCCCCATTCGGTTTTGAGATTGGAGCAAGGTTAGATACCCACTCTAGATAGTCGATCGGGCGTATGAAGCCAACATCCAAGAGCTTTTGTAACTCAATCTTGATGAGCAAGGCTATTTATAGGTGCATTTTCCTTAGCTTTTGTCTCACTAGTTTTGCTCCAGGGTAGACAACTAAATGATAAACCACCACCTCAGGATCCACACTTGGCATGTTGGCATAGGTCCATGAAAATTTTACCTTTCTTTCTTTCAGGAATGCTGCTAACAGTTCCCGTTCCTCTGTCAGGAGAGACTCGGCGTAGAAAGTGATTTGCGGTTTTGTTTCCGTTCCCAAGTTTACAGGATTGCACTGCTCTCCCAGGACTGCTGACTTTTCTTGATGTAGAGCAATAGGGGGGAGACTGAATCCTTCATCCTCCGACACCTCAGAGAGGTTTTCACCATTGGATGTGTCCTTTATTTTTACTGTTTTGTGGTTACAGAGTGCCACAGTGTGGTTTTCACTCTATAACCTCGAGCTTATTCTCGATATTTTCCTTTTGCAACTGAAGGACTCAATCGTCTCCCCATAGTATGCCTGGGTGTCTAATGTGATATTGAAGCCTTCCTTGTGATCCCCACATGGAACTATATCCCTTAGTCCCATGAATTATGAGAGCGCCTCATCATTTTCGAATGAGTCTAGAATTGGTGGTCCTCGTTGATTGTGATCGATGAGTTGCGGGTGTACTAAGGTGATTCGGTGGGTTTGTTGGTTTAACTCAACTAGGGATGCACTAATCATTAATAGGGTGGAATCCTCAAAGAGCCTAGGAAGACCTGCTATGGTATCATCATCGTCACTACCAGCACAAACATCGGTGACGTCAAAGGTGAAGTTATCAAGTGGGATACCTAGGCATACAGGTGGTGTAGGAGTAGTTACTGTTACCTGAGGAGAGGACCTGACTACCCTACTGGGAGTACAGCCGAGGCCAAGGTTCCACACTCTTCTTTCTGCAATGATGGGCTCCAAGCATCCATCACTATTCCTTCCAAGGCTTTCGTTCCTGTTAGAGCCCATGCCAAACATCATTTGTAGCCCTCTATTGGTTTCCTCCATCGGTAAGGTGGGTGTGGGTCCTGCATCATGGTATATTGAGCTTGCAATATCTTCCTCATCAATGATTTCCTAACTTAGATCTCCCTAATGGCGAAATCCAGAAGGATCTGTCCTAAGGGTGCAGACGGATGTTTCTTGTGATCAAGGTTGCCCATGTGATCTAGGAGATTGTGGTAACTCTCCTACAACAAATGCATTCCTTTTCATTCTGTAATCACCGCATCCATTGTCCTGGATCATGTTTTTGATGTTGGATATGTCAGGGATGGTGGGTGTCTCTGTCGCAGAGGTGGAAGTGAGGTTGGATGGGTCTATGTATGACATGGACAGTCCTTCATCATTCTTTTGTACTTGGGGGATCTCATAAAAATTGGCTTCTAAGTTTTTGCAGTAGGAAAAAGGTTCAGGATCCCCATATATAGTGACCTCTTCATTTTGGTGTGAGAACTTGATACATTGGTGATGAATAGAGGCCATTGCCTTCATTCTGTGGATCCACGAATGTCCAAGGAGGATGTTGTATGGTAGGTCGAGGTCGAGGACCTGACAAGTAGTCTCCATAGTTCCTGGTCCCACTTGGATAGGAATTTTGATAGTGCCTTGAGACACTCTTTCTTGGTCATCATACGCTCTTATTGTGATACTCTTGTTCTTGTTAATGGAATCCTTGACGAATCCCAATTTCTTTATAAGTTTTAGAGAGAAAATGTTAAGGCCTACACCTCCATCCACCAGGACTCTTTTGAGTTTCTTTTTATGGATGAGCACTTGAAGGTGGAGTCCGTGGTTATGAGATGGCTGTGAGGGGAAATCTTGGTCAGATAATGTAAGGATATTTGGGGTAATGATGTTACCCACCATAGCCTGGAACTGCTCTATGTCAAGGGTGGCAGAGACGGTGGACGCAACTAATGCTTCATCAAGGATCTTCCTATGGGCGGCATAAATTTTGAATAGTTCCATAATGGAGATTTGGGCGGGGGTTCTCTTTAGTTGGTCAATGACATTGTAGTCATAGGGGAAAACTTTTGTATTAGAAATGGGGGTCTTAGTTGGTGCCCCGACAATGGTGACCTTTCCGCCATGTGTGGTGATCCACAGTCATTGTTGGCTCCTTTGAAATTTATGACTATGACCATTTCTTCGACACATCCGACTATCCCCTCATACACTAGATTAGCACTAGCATATTTTTGCTTGCCCTTATTATTCCCCTAATTATTTCCTTGGTTGTGGTTCAACATCGGATTTGTGTATATTTTCAAGTCTTGGTTTCCGGCTAGCTGTTCGACATTGATGATCTTATCCTCGATGAGGTCTTGGATAATGTTTTCCAGCCTCATGCAATTGGCAGTGGTATGTCCTTTGACTTTGTGAAATTCACAAAGGAGGTTCTCATTATACCATGGTAGTTTTGGCATGGGTTCCGTGTATTGCTCGGAGTTAGAGATTTTGATCAGGTTTTCCTTGACCAATTTCTTCATGATGGACTCAATAGATTCACCAAGAGTCGTGAACTTCCTCTTGGGGGGAATTTTCCTTGGGGAGGTGGTCCTCCTTGATTACCCAAGTTATTGATTTGATTGGTGGGAGTTGGTTGTTGTTGTGCTACTACTGCATTAGTTTGCACATTGTTACGATTATGATTTTGCGGTTTATGATGGGTTTGGATGTCTTGCTTAGGGGAACTGATGACCACTTTAGCATCGACCACGCCATCGTTTGTGATATTTTTGTTCCTCGACCATGTTCAAGGTTTATCATTATAGTTGTTGGATGGGCAGTTATCTTGTGGTGGAGTGAATGTTGATGTGCCTCCTCGCGCAGTAAGGGCTCTTTCGATATTGAGCGCCTTTGGGATTAGTTGATCGTATGATGTGATGCATTGCATTTTCAGGTAGAATACCAAGTTTTCATTCAGATTAGATATGATCGTGCAAACTTGTTGTTGCTCTGGCATGGTCCACTTGCTTTGATTGGCCTTGGACCACCATCTTTGCAAGAAGGGCGCGAATAGCTCTGCTTTTTCTTGTTTGAGTGTAGATAGTTCTTCCAAACTAACATCCGTACCCATATTGAAAGCATAATTCTTAAGGAAAGCTTCCATGATTTCCTCGAATGTTCTAATGCCCGTGGGTAGGCGAGAAAAACATTCCATGGCTGGACCAGTCAGACTGCGGGGGAAGAGTCGCATTAGATACGTGTCATCATATGCAACCTCCATGCAATGCACCTGAAATTTCCTTACGTGGTTTTCAGGGTTGCCCATTCCATTATACTTGTCAAATTTGGGGATCTCTAATCCCTTTGGGAATGGTACCATGGTGAGACTTTCGTCGAAAGGATAAGGGCACAAGTTACCCGGTGTTCTTGTTGTTTTTCCTTCTTGTAAGTCCAACACTTGCTACGAGCACAGTTTAATTTGTGTTGCGACATCTTTATTTGGATTGGGAGGTGGAATGAACGTGTTGTGAGGTGTTTGCTGCAAGCTCTGCTGTGTGTTCAAGGCCTGTTGGTATGCTTTCATTTGTGTCAACAATGCTTGTTGTTGATCTTGCTATTGTTGTTCCAACAAAGCTTGTTGCTGGTCCATCTGTTGTTGTTCCCATGAAGCCTGCTGTTGGTCGATCTGCTGTTGTGCTAACAAAGCTTGTTGTTGGTCTAGCTACTGTTGCACCAACAACGCTTGTTGTTGGTCGAGCTACTGTTATTCCAAGAAAGCTTGTTGTTTAGCTTGTTACTGTGCCTGAAAGTCTTGTAGGGCTTGCTGGTATGCTTGCAGTTGCGCTTGGTATTGTGCTTGTGCCTGTTGCTGGGTTTGTGCTTGGTCTTGAGCTTGAGCTTGTGCTTGGGCTTGCTACTTTTGTTTGAGTACCCTCTGTTGGTTGGCCTTTTGAAGGGTTTGGATTAGAGTGGTGAAGGAATTTACCATGTTGGCCTTTGGTGGGATTGGTGGTGGAACGAGAATGATGCCAACCATTGTGACAGGTGAGAGGGTTATGGTGGTGGTTGAGATGCTTGGTCCTTGAGAGGGTATGCTTTGGGATATTTGAAGATCGATTGATGTATTTTTTGTAGTGGCTTGAATGGTTGCCACTTGTTGCTGTGATGTTGCAGGAAAAAGAGGGAATTCGATGTGATGTTCACATTGACTGGTTATGAGAAACTTTCAATGTTTAGGGGAGGAAAACCCAATCCGAGAGGTGATGTGGTTGTGAATGGAAATGAGGGAAGAGATGGTATGCTACCCTGGAAAGAAAAAGGATTAGCAACATCGGTTGTTCCAAATAAACCACCTTCTCCTTGTGGTAGAGAAGTTTGTATGTTTGATTGACATGCTGGTGTAGCACAAAATGAAGATGAGCCGATGGGATTATGAAAGGTGAGCGAGACTTATGGGTGTGATGGATTCACCGGGATAGGATTATCCGGTGTGGTATTGACAACCACCTCTTTGTTGGTCACAATGCGATGCTTTTGTAACTCTTGAAACATGGCACTCCCCTTGTTTACATTTGGTGAGGTTGGTGTGATGGCCAAGGTGGTGTGAGGCATTTCTTGATTGATATTTGACATTGGGGATGTGTTTGTAAGAGGCATATCCATACTAGTGCTTGCGTCAAGGTCGGAAGGGAACTGTACCCCTCCTTCTTCTAATGTGCTTAAGTATTTGAACATGACACTGAGAATTTTGTGGTTCTCAGGATTTTGAACCATTTTCATCATTTCAGATTGTGTCATCCCCATGTCTTCATTTGTGATGTCCTCTTCATAACTCTCCTCTTGAGGATTTTGTGATGGTAAAGGAGAGTTACTTGGGGGATTGCTTGATCCTGCAAGGTTTATTTTGGAGGTTACTTGACTCATGTCAATGAAAGTTGATATTTCGCTGATATTTTCCATGTTCTTCTTGTACTATGATCTTGTTTGGACCATAAAAAATAGGGATTGTTGGATCCTATCCTTTTAGGCTCAAAAGAGAAGAACTAGGGAAGTCAAAGATCAAATAGGGTGGTAATGATGATGGGATAAATGGATGAAGCAAGTGAGTGAAACCTTTTGGAGAAATTTTGAAGGGTGATGCTAAAAATGTTTAGGACTTAGATTGATTGTGATGGTTTGACTAGATGTATTAAGTCAAACAAGATTGTAGTGAAGTTTTAGACCTTAGGAAGTTGTGTTTATTCTAGGAAAACTTGCACAAGAGGATGAATTGGCTAGGTGTGTTAAGCCAATCAAAGTGATTGTGAACTAGTAGGCCTTTAGGAAGTTGCGTTATCCTAGAGGTGAATTCGTTCAAGAGATTTAACTATTTTGGCTAGGTTTGTTAAGCCAAGATAGGGTGATGTTGGTTTAGTCCTTAAGCTTAGCATGAATGATTTTTTATAGAGTTCTCAAAAAGTTTGCTGATGGGATGAGCTTTGATTTGATGGAGAGATGGACGAGGATGAAAAATTTGATCTTGGACCTTGACCTAGACACGACTCCTTTTACAAAACCTTGGTGTTGAAGAACATGCTAGACTTCCTATGGGAGGAAAACAAACCTTTCAAAAAGTTCGGGATTATGTTGATAGTAGAATGCATACAAAATGGGATTATTCCTTGAAGCTTTCTTATAGAAGTTGTATGCTATTCTTTCACTGAATTCGAAAAGTCTCTTAAGAAGATCCTCATGAGCTTTTAGACTAAGCTTCTTGAACTTTGGTTTTGGGATTTTGATCTCACGGGAAATCATTTGGAACAACACATATGAGGTTAAATTTGTCCTTTTATCTTGGCTTAATGAATTGTTTTTACCAAAGACAGTCACTTTCTTATGTTTCAAACTATATGTCTAATGTCCCACTTTCTTTCTCATCCCACAAGGTCCATTGTGTGGAAATCAAGGAAAATAGGGCAAAAGTTTCTTATGTTTAACCTTGTTGAAAATAAATGACGATAGAATCCACACACTTTAGAAACCTCTAAGGATATGATCCCTAGGGAAAGCAAGAGTGCTTGAATTAGTTAAAGGTATTTGTTTCCTCCAAGGGGTTTGAAATTCAAAGTTCTTTGTGTATGTTTGTTTTCAAAAGTTTTTGAGAACCAAGCAATGTGTTTTCCACTTCCAAGCACTTTTTACAACCCTAGGATGATGAGACAATATTTTGTTGGGTTCCCACTTGGATGAATCTAGTTGCACATATTTTGTGCAGATGGTTAAATGCTTGACCACACTAGCTCCCCTCCATGACACACACTTCTCGGGTCAGCCAAACATTAGTACCCATGAATCTCCCATGGCATACTTTCCATCTCTACAACAAAACCACATGTATAACGTGGGGTGGCTTCAAAGGACATAACCTTTTACACCAACAAAATAGATAAGGTTTTGGCCTTTTTCTAAACAAAGGGTTTTAATTTGGGCATTCCATTCATGGGGGATTATCCAACGTTGATGAGAGTCCATTTCTGTCCATCTTGTCGGAATTATCCTCATGATTCTTGAAATTTCCCCAAGAATCCACACTTATATACCGGTTAGAAGTCGCTTAGCTTTAGCGTGTTCCCGGTTGGGTTGTTCCCTTGGATGATTACTTTTTCTCACAAGGAAGACCCTCTAAGATAAAAAAAGTGAATAAACTTATGCGTAGTTTGATCAACCTTCGTTTATAAACAAAGGGAGAACACTCGCAACAAGTTCACTCACACTCGCATGTTTTGTTCAATTGTTAGGTTCCCAAATTGAAATGTGGAGCCAATCTTTTATGCAACTTAGTGTCACCAAAAAGACTTTTGATTCTCAAGATCGCCATGAAGCACGAGAGAAGCACATACACCTTTTTTTAAATGACACTACTTTGCAAAAAAGATTACAAGACACAAAAGACACATGTTCATTTGAAATCCCTCAAAGCAATAATGAGTTCTTTTTAAGCACCAAAGGAAATGTGAGATTTCCTTGTTCAATTGTTAGCCTTTAAACAAAATCTAGTATGTTGTTCCTAAGGTTCTTTTTAGCCCTTTGACAACTTTTGAAAAGAATTTTGATTGTTTATTTTAGAACCCAAAAGAATTTTAGTGTTTCTAAGGCAAAAGATATTAACAAATTTCCTTTAAACAAGAATCTAAAATCCTTAGAGAGTGTTGAAGAACACTTTAGTGTTTAAAAACACTATGCAAAATGAACATGGTGTCATAATGAATCTCCTACTTTGTTTGAAAAAGGAAATTTGCTTGTTCTTTTTAAACCCAAAATAAATCTAGTGTTTCTAAGACAAATGATATTAACAAATTTCTTTTAAACAAGAATCTAAAATCCTTAGAGAGTGTTGAAGGACACTTTAGTGTTTAAATACACTTTTTTGTTTGTATGATGAGTATGAGGTCATGATGAACTTCTCCCTTTGCTTTTTTTGCTCCAACCTGCAAAATGACAGAAAATCAGAGAGCAAAAAGACAACAAACAAGGTCAAGAATTAGAAAATCCAAAATTTAAAAAGCACATGTCAATTTTAGACCTCACTGTTTTTCTGCGGCACAGTTTGTAAAAGTGGCGCAGTTTGGGTAAAAGCGGCGCTATATAGTGCCACGCGGTTGACTGTGGGCGACGCTCTGCAAAAACAGAGAGTGAATAAGCGGAATAGTTTTGGAAGCGACCCTTTTTAAAATTTCATACTTTTCAGGGGGGAAAGTAGGAGCAGCACGATGTTTGAAAAATGTGGTGCAATATGGCACCACAGTGCTGAAGGCGGTGCAGTATAGAGTCACAGAGATGAAAGTGGCAGAGTTAGAAACTTTAAAATGACAAGCGGGAAGAGAAAAGCAGCACAGTTTGGAGGTTGTGCACGGTTCAATATGGCACCACTTCTCTGAGTACAAATTGTAGGGCGCCGTGGTGCTGAAAGTGGCGCAATATGATGTCGTGCGATTATTTTCTTGTGACCTGCAAGAAAATGTTAAAAAACACAAAAAATTTGAAAAACGTGATTAATTTCTTGAGTGTGCCCTCCTTCTAGTGCCAAAATGTGAACCCCTAAACCTACAAATGCACAAGAGCAACAAACATGTTAGGTTGTTAGATCAAATGCAAGCAAACAAGCATGAGATATTCGCCATGAAATCCATCTATTTAAACTAAAATTAGGAAAATGGGGAACACAATACTTAAATAAATGAGAGTCAATCCTAATTAAGCCAATAGATTTACGATTCCATGGGGGAATTGGTACCAATGAGATGTTGCAATTTTCCCTTTCCCAATTCCTAGGTTGCAATGTTGAGTGATTGAGAAATGGTCAAATCTCCCAAAGAGATTTGAGCATAACCTTGTTACAAATTGTGAAAATGGTGATAGGTTGAGTGAAATGGGAAAAATTAGCTCTCAATGTGAAGAGAGTAACTTTGCATGCAATTGTGGATGAGAAATGAGGAGAGAAGCCTCCAATTTATAACTTTCAATTTGGAAGAGAAAGTAAGATTTGAGCAATGTGGGACTAACTTTCAATCCAATGGCTGAATGCCACATGTCATGATGTGAATGGTTAGTGGTTGTGCATATTTTGGCCAAAGTGCCAATAAATGCATTTAGTTTGAATTTAAATTTGTGAAATGACTTGTTGAAGAGGGAAGGGAAATGGAGTTAATGTCATTTGGCTCAAGGCCAAGGACATGTAAGAGGCCTTAAATGCCTTGTTGGAAGGACCAAGTCCACTTGGCCTTTTTGAATTCAAATAATGGAATATTCCCTTTTGATGCCATGTGAGGGAAAATAGAGAATTAAATAAATCAAAGTAATTGATTTATTGTGCAACTTGCATTTTCTAGAGGATTTTAATGAGAGGGATTAACTTAATCATGGTTTTGATTAATTTAATGAAGAATTAGATGATGTGACAATTTAGACTTAAATTTATGAATTGATTTAAGTCAAGAATTGAGAGGAAAAGATTATTAAATAAATGATTTGATTTATTTAACTAAGGAGGAATATATTAGATTAAATCAAATAAGGTTTAATTTAATAAGAGGACTTTAGAGATTTTAATCAAATTAAATTTCTATTTAATTAAACTGAAATGTAAGGTTAATTAAATTAAATTGATTAATTTAATCACAGGAGGAGGAAGACTTAATTAAATGAATAATGATTCATTAGATTAAGAGACAGGATTATGATGAAATGCTGAGAGTATGATTTAAGAAGAAATGTTATTAGTAATCGGGATCAAGCGTGCCAAAACGAAATTGTTCATTTTCCATGTCTACAAAACATAACATTTATAAAATCTTGTTCATAGTATTTGCAGATTCAAGTGTACATTGTGATAGGTTTACATGTAAGTTTCATACTATTCTCAACAGATCTATGCATCTTGTTCATCTGTATGATCTTTGCAATGCATCAAAGCATACACAAGCATTCCCATTTAGCAATGGTGCCTTTGATTAATATCAACATATAATTTCAACAAACTTTTGGGTCTTCTTCCCTTGTACATATTACATGGACTGATTGAATATTTGACACAATATATAATGTCTCCCTATTTTCCTTATTTACTTAAAAAAAAATGAATAATAGGCCTACTCCAAGCAATAAAAAAAGAGATAAATTATAATTTTTAAATCTAGAAATCATGTCCTTAAATCCCAACTGTAGCAAAAAGACCAAAAGTATTTTAAACAGTTCAATTTCATTGATCAAGCAACTATTTGAAAAAAAATCTAACAAATGCAATAGTAAACTTGCCTACTGAATTTGCTATGTTTTGTTACAATGTGGATGATTTTGCTTAGTGATTTATCATAGAAACCAAGTAAGTGGGATAGTAGCTCAAACAAAACTAAATCAAGTATGAACTGAATCTTTTATGTGTGAAATCTATCATTCATATCTTTTTTTTGTATTGCATGGAGCAAGTATACTAGTCTTCTTTGTGCAAGCAAATAATAAAAATAGAAACAAATTATAAAAAATGTTGAATAAATTTCATTGCCCAACCAAATATGTCAAATTGAAATGCAATAATTGCAATAGCGAGTTGGTTTTTAAAAACATGTATGTTTTATATTGCTAATATATTGCACAATAAAAGAGTGTAACACCAGAGTTTAAACCATTTAAACGGGAACATAAGAAAAAAAAGTATTGTCTAGCATATAAAGGGAAAAGATGTTGATTGTAGAATAAAAGTAGCAAGAAGTTTTAGGTAAGAGAACATGAGATGTAGTGATATAGGCAAAAGAGCCAAGAGAAAAAGCATGATAAAAGAAGGAAAACTACAGATTGATGCAATGGCAGGTAGCCTTTGACTTGCTTCTGTTTCTTCGTAGCCTGCAATGTCACCATACTATTATTTTGTTATAATTCTAAACATTTTTTGGAAATTGAAGAGAAATATTAGTATTTGTATTGGTAGTGTCTTTTACCTCGCTGTGCTATACACCATTCATTCAGTTAGGCAAATGGCCTCTATGATGAAATTGTTTTGATTGAGAGTGAAATGGTCTTTAGTGACAAAGTCTCGTAATGCAAATATAATTGCTGATTTGTCCTTGATATAGTTTTCATATTTCATGTCTTGAAGGGTAGGTAGCAGTTGTCGCATGACATTGCTTCAGATTGAACAATGGACAGTTTGCTTGTCATTTGTTGTTATGATAGCTTTAGGATGAAGTGAGTATATGTAGCTCACTCCCTTGTCACACTGGCTGCAATGAGCAGTTTCCTGTTGTTGAGCATGCCGAAAGACTTGAATTTATATTTGCAATTGGGAAAAAAAGCTTCAAATGGATTAGAAAGTACATTTTCTGCTCTTAATGTGCTTGAAACCTAAAACATATGAACATAGACACTTAGAAGGGGTAATTTCAAAAATTTTAAATGAAAATGCGATATGTTTTTTAAAAGTGAGGAAGAATGTTGGTGGTCCTAGCTGTCGTATCATTGTAAAAACATTTTTCGTAAGTTGCTGTGTATAATTTGGGGACATTCTTATTCTTTTGAAGTCAACATACCTAATATCTAATTTTAGAATTTTTCCAAGGTTTGGTTTGACGTCTTTGGAAATTAGCTTATGCCCTTTTAGTTGGCCCTTTCATATTCTTATGGACATTGTAGACAAGACTTGTAGTATTAGTGTCTTGACAGTTTTGAAAAATATGTTAGTTGTGTGATATGCAAACTTTCTGTTTGATTGTAGAAGTTCCCATTGTGCAATTTCGTGGTATGTAAAGTTTTTTATAATATCATCATCACATGGCTTGCCAAAGAATAATATTGGGAAATTCATCTCCTCAGCGTATTTGTCTTTTAAAGATTTCAACTGGATAGTTTTTGTTTTCTGCAAGTGAAACTTCAATGATTTTGTCTTGCATGCTATGTATACTTCTGGATTCAGTGAATCCATGGACCAAGGTTTTAGATGGATTCTCATGTTCCATGTCACTATCTAACTTAGTTTCATTTTTCACAGGCTCACTATTTTCTTCAAGTTCATCATTGGTATGCAAAAAATGTTTCCATTAATCTTCGTTTATTTGGATATTTTGTATTTTGTATAGTGTCATTTTTTACAACTGAGCCAAAGATTCCATGACAAGATTGGGTCGTACCATGCCTTTTTGAAATGAATTTTTGTATTCCAATTGTCCTTTGAGCGAAACAACAATTATTTCTGTGTTGTTAGTTAATAGTGGTAATGTTTTTTGTATAATGCTAATGTTAACAGGGACATTAATGATGGAGCATGTTAGACCTATTTGAGATCTTTTGTACCCAGATTTGTGCAAATGCAATTCTAAGTGACACAAGTCATTCTTCTAATTGGGAGAGAAGTTCGACATATGATAATGGTTTATTAGTTCATATTTTGTGAGGCACAACATACTTTGGTATCGTGAATTGTTTTAGTGCAGAGTAGCATATACAACATATGCAATTTTTCAATGCTATGGATGTTGATTGTACTAGTTCATAATATATTTCCTTTTGCCTATGTTTGAATATTCTAGTATCTTTTCCAAAATACAACATTTGGAAAATTGTGCATGTATATTTTGGTGTATCTTGAATTGGTTTTTCGTAAAGCTATATTGTTGATAGTTTTTTCCCCTTATTTGATCTCATAGGTATAGGTTGATTTTGTTTATTGTTATTTCTAATAAAGCTTTTAAGGTACTGCAGTCTTACAATAGGTTTATGATTGAGATACTTTTTTTTAATTGTATGAATGGATTTGCTTTTTTTATTGTCTAGCTTTCATTTTTTGTTGCCATTGGTAGTTTGATATCGTGTATTGTTTCTAATGAGTTTTTTAAGTTGATTTAACCTTACTGGCTAGTGGCCATTTGGACTGTGTGGCTCAATTCTTAGAAGCGGTTCAAAATTTCCACTTTGAGGGGTTGTATCATGGAACATAATGGAATATGATAGAAAACTAGGTAGATTATTAAAGTGAAATTACTTTTTCCCTAAAGTTTTTAACCAAACACATATTTGTATATTAAGCCACTTGGATAGCCATTGAATACAAAGCACATCTCCCCATAAACCAGTTTCATTGTTCTTGGCATCTGGTTTCACAAAAAGGTACATCTTGCGTAGATATGTGTCCTAGTCATGCACTCTATGTAGTCTATACAGGCTTTCAGGGTCTAGTGCAAGGTTATATGATCTAATTACATCTTTATCTTATTTTTCAAAGCAACTTAAGAAATAATCTAGATTGTTCCTCTCTCTAGGTCAATTGATGTGTATTGATTGTTCAATAATACTTGTAACGAGTCAAACAAGCAGTCTCCAACATTGTACTTAAATGTGCTTATTCTACATAGCCTGTTGTTTTTTAGTACATTGTCTATATTGTTGACTTGTGAGAATTTTGCATATTCATATTTATTAATTCTATTGTTTCTATATTATTGAATCTTATTTCCATTTAGAATGCATACAACAATAGATTGTTGTAAATGCTAATAGGCATTAATATGTATATATTCTAAATGCTGCATATTTTGTACGTAAATACAAGGCAACAAAGATGATCTTTTTCATAAACGTTAATTTTTTTCATTACAAACAGAAAAAAGAACAATCATCTAAGAATCTGACCTTCTATTTTTTGTTCAACTATCGAATGTATTTGCAATAATGTAGCTTTTTATCTGCCACTTAATTTGTAAGCAATCACTCCTGTTACAAAATCATATAAGACAAATGATCATAGTCAATGACATGTTATATGCAATTCATAAACATAAAGAAATCAGTGCTAAATCAATGCAGTAAGCATTAAACCAATCCTATTGCAAACACTTGGTTTGTATTTTATAGACTTAGTTGGCTGATCAAAATTTATTATTGTGGTTTGAATAAGAAAATAGATAAAATAAAGGTAGAAAAATTGAAAAAATGATTTAAAGTTTGAAAAATACTTAAGCGTTGAATGAAAACTGTCCAAAGATCCAGTTGATACTTGATCAAGTTTTGTAAATTAGGAAAATAGGGATACATTATATATTCTGATAGTCAATGCAAATTGTAGAAGCTTTCCTAGTCAATTGTTGAACAATGAAACATTGGATGTATGTTAAATGCAAACTTTTGCAGATGTGTTGAAGAGCTCATAGGTACATAAACACTCAATGCATAGTTAATTCATGAAATCATGCATTCAATGTTGTAATGTCAACCAACCCATTGTCAAAGCTTGTGCCATTTGCATCCAATGATTAAATAGCAACTGTGTAGGCATTGAAATATTTTCATTTAATGTCTAAATGTTTACAAAAAATTATAATCTTGATCTATTTTTTTTGCAAACTTTATCATTGTTTTTGTGGTTCATGTTTATGAATTTAAACAAATTATATGTCATGGACAATGCTCTCTGTTTCTGATACTTGATAGCTAGAAGTATTGCTCAGTGTTATAGGGAAATTTGAATAGTTTGAGCAAGGTATT